>CM022300.1:77244630-77400145 GCA_011799875.1 Thinopyrum elongatum | reverse complement strand
CTCCTGCCCTGGACCCTCCGATCCTACTCCTGGTCGTCGAACGGCTCCTCGTAGTAGTAGTACTCGCCAGGCGGATAGTAGTACTGGTCGTCGGCTGGGGCTTCTGGCTCAGGGGCTCCGTCGTCTGGTGGCATCAAATGGAAAAATGGGGGAAAAAGAAAATAAAGCAAACGTGAGTACTCATCCGAAGTACTCAGCAAGCAAGGATCTACACTACATATGCATCATTGTCAAAGGAATGGCTGTATATGTGGACTGGGCTGCAGAAATGCCAGAGTAGAGGGGGAAAACCTAGTCCTATCGAAGACTAGCATCTTCAACAATCTTCGACAGTCTTGCAGCATCAGGAGAGAGCAGATGAACATAATGTAAAGTAGTAGTAGTAATATCATCAACCTCGACCTGAGATCCTTTCTCGACTCCCTGCGAGAAAGCAATCCCAGAGCCGTACTATCCAGTTCTCATCACATGTTCTAGTTGTACCGATCGGGATACAACTCCGAGTGTCCGTTACCGTAGGACAGGCTATCGATAGAAGTTTCTTCCCTGCAGGGGTGCACCAACTTACCCACCATGCTCACTTAACTCTGGCCGGACACACTTTTCTGGGTCATGCCCGGCCTCGGCTAAGCAACACGCCGCAACCCGACCTAGGCTTATAAGAGAGGTCAGCACGCCGGACTAAACCTATGCCCCCAGGGGTCTTGGGCCATCGCCCCGGGAACTCCTGCACGTTACGGGGCCACCGAGAGCAGACCTAGCAACCCCTTATACAAGCGCGGTTGCATTACCAGTCCAACTCGGCGTGCGCCGCTCATTACTGACGTCAAACAAGCTTCGGCTGAGGTGTACGACGCAGAACGCCCATACTATGCCCACGTGATGGTTAGTGCTATCGGGCCAGAGGCCCCTCGGATCAAATATCCAAACCGTAGTGGATTAGGAGCGCGCGGAAATGAGCAGAGACTCACGATCGATGTGACCCCGTCGCCCCGTCTCGAGGACTTGTGGCAAGGGCTAAGAATGCCCGGCCACGCCTCGTAGTTATCTCGCGGGCACCATCCAGGTCAACCCGACTCCACATCACTTCGCGTTAAGCTCGCGCGGGTACCCCTCAGGGCCGACCCGTCTTTAGTATCATAGTTTAGTGCAAGTCATAATATCCAAGGTAACTGTGTGTCTGACACCGAAGGGAACCCTGAGGAATCACCCTCGATGGAATTCCCGCTCGATGTTATCATCAAGGTGAACGAAGGAGGAATCACTCTCGAGGTCCACCTTGAGGAGTTGCGCGACGACGTCGTTATCGGGGGTGGTGTAGAAGGAATCACCCTCGCTTACCACGACCGAGTAACTAACCTACAAGGTTAACATCAGAAGTGCTGACGAGGTATCACCCTCGGCACTCGACGATAACCCAGTAGCGTCGGCAACTAAGGGGGAAGTGATGTGTCGTGTCAGGGTCTGGTCTTCATTCCCGGTGATCGGGTCTTCTGATATCCAACAGGGCAGTCGGGATCAAATGGGGGTCTCTGTCGTGACTCTACCCATCCTATGCTAAACAGTTTAGGATAACAGGAATGTATCAAAAGTAGGTTACAAGTAAACAGGCTATGCAACAGAGTAGGATAGTAATAGCAGCAGTAACATCTAGTGCAAGCATAAGAGGGGAGAGAGTAGGCGATATCGGAATGCTCAAAATGGGGGTGCTTGCCTGTTTGCTCTGGGGCAAGGGCAAGGTCTTCAGGGGTGTCGCCGGGAACGTAGTCGTACTCCGGAGCTGCGTCTGCGTCTGGAGTTACGTCTGCGTCGGGGTCTATCGAGAGAGAAGAGGGGGAGGAAACAGGTAAACAATATGCAATCATATGCCACCAGTGCGTGCTATGCTATGATGCAGTGCAGGGTTGCCTGAATATGCATCTAAGTCATTTTAGTTATTTTTAGAATTATTCTGGGATTTAATATCCGACGTGTGTGCACTATTCATCTGCCGGATTCGGGTCCGGAGTTACGAGTTCTTCTACGTAGGAGGTTCCGATGGAGAAACAGACGGCACGATCAGACTCGTCTCGTCGTTCTGAGCAACTTTCATGTTTTAACTTTTTCGATCCGAGCTACGGTTTAAAAGTTATTAATTTTTAAAGATTATTTGAATTTCTGGAATTATTTTATTTAACAGAAATGAATTATGACGTCAGCATGACGCGCTGCTGACGTCAGCAAGTCAACAGGACGGTTGACCAGTCAAACCTGACATGTGGGTCCAGTGGGACCCACATGTCAGCCTCTATTTCTTTAATCAGTGATTCAGTTTAATTACCAGGATTAATTAGGGGGTGGACCCCACATGTCAGTGAGACATTAGGTTAATTAGTTTATTTTTATTTCTAATTTGTTTTAACTAATTAATCAGGGAGGTGGGGCCCACGTGTCAGCGACTGGGCCGGTCCAGTCAGCAGGGCTGACCGGTCAGCTGGCCGGTCGGGCCCCTGGGGCCCACGGGTCAGTGCCCCAGGGGTGGGCCCCGCCTGTGCCACGTCAGCGGGGCCGGCGGCTGGTCGCCGGCGACCAAATCGCACGGCGGCGCGTCGCCGGAGTTGGCCGGAATCGAGCTATAGGGCTCGGTTCGAGCCGGGCTTGGGTGCGTTCGAAAGCCAGGGGACTCGCCCGTCGCGTGGGAGTGGTCTCGTCGCCGGAATCTACCGGAGCCGTCGACGGTGAGCTCGCGGGCGGCGCCGGAGTTCGGGGTCTGGACGGGATCGCGGCTGCGCGGCTCGAGGGGGTACGGGCGAGTGCGCGTTCGACTCCCGGGGTTGCCAGGAGCACAGCGCGGTGCTTAGCCAAGCACGGAAGCGGCCATGGCCACGAGCACGAGCTCGTCGGCGGCGGCCAAAGCACGACCACGGTGGCGGCTAGCTACGGCGGTTCCTATGGCGCAGCGAGAGAGAGGAGGGGAGAAGCTCACCGTGCAGGCTCACACGTAGGCCCGGCGAGTGGTTTAGTAGCTGCTGCGCCGGGAATCGACGGAGAGGCGCCGGCGACCGAAGCAAAGGGGGCGGAGAAAAACGACGCCTGTGGAGCTCCCCTGCTCCACCAGAGAGCTTCAGGCGACGCGGTCGACCACGGCGGAGGCGAGGGACATCTCGACGAGGCGATGCGAGGCCGGTAGCCGCGAGCACGGCGTCGAGCGGCGGCGGCCGCGTCCGGCTGCTCCCGGATCTGAGGGGGAAGACGGGCGGAGCGAGCGAGGGAGAGAGATAGGGAATGCCAGGGGAAGCCAGGGGGGTCGAGTGGCTCCGGCCTTATCTCCTCCTCCTCCCTGTAGTGTCGGTGGCGCCGCGGTGTCGCCGGCCGACTGGCGCGCGCGCGCGCGGCCACGGCGGGGACGACACGGGGAGGAGGGAGACGAGGTGGGCCTGCTGGGCCGCGACTCGGGGCACTGTGCACTAAGGCCCAGTGCACAGTGTCCCGCTTTTGATTTTCTGTTTTAGCTTCTCCATTTTCTTTTATCCTTTTCTGTTTCAAAATGTTTAGGGCACTTGTGCACTTTTGAAAAATGTGGGAGTTGGCCCAAATATTGCAATGCAATATTATCTCTCACCAAAAAGTGGTTTGGACAAATTTGGATTCCATTTGAGTTTGATATTAATTTAATAGATGTAAATAGTCTGTTTTGAGTGCTGTTTCAGGTTGTTTCACTCACTTAGCTAACTCCAAAAATAATGATTATGATTTTGCCATGACCACTGGATTATTTGCTAATTAAATAACATTTCTCCAGCAGAGTTTGATCAACTTCAATTTGCACTTTGGAATTTAATTTGATTTTCAGATTTTGAATTTGAATTGGATTATTAACCCAAATGATTTGGCACTGCAAATGATGATGACATGGCATTATTAACAGCTGATCACTGTGGCCATTACAAGGGGGTGTTACACAGGTGTCCGGAGTGACACAGGGGTCACCCATGACATAGCCCAAAGGGGAGTTTGTCGGAGTGGCCGGGAGAGTGCCATGCAATAGATTGGGTTTTGTCGGAACGTCGTTGGTCCACCCGAATGGGAGCACAAGGCCATGAGTTCCATGGTGTCGGTACAGTGTACTAACCTCTACATAGTGTATGATCTATCGATAGCTGTGTCCTCGGTCATGGGCATAGTTTGTAGTAAGACACACTATGGGTCAACAATATAATAATCTTGCTTATAACAACCCCGTTTGATGAGAAAGAAGTTGGTTGATCTTTATGTGATCGCAAGAGGATCACCGTGGTATCGAGGATACCGATGTTGGTTGATCGTGATCACGAGAGGATCACCATGGTATCATGGATACCGGATTTGGTTGATAGTGTTATGTGGTGATCTTGGGTAAAGACCAAGCTCCTTGTGATCATGTTATCACTACGGTATTGTAATACCAAGTTTGGTTGGTCCCGAGGTTATCATGTGGCACACTTGATGGTAAGTTCTTGCATGTGGGGGTTACGAGGTAACCTCAGAACAGAGTAGGTGGCATCATGATAGTTTTAACCTGCTGCATCTAGCGTCATCCTGCACATGTGCCATGCCTATATTGTTCTAGCATCATCATGTTTACACCTGCTTAACCTGTAAATGCCATGTTGTTGCTTGTCTTGACTGCTTTGGTTGCTATGAGCTTGCGAGTACATTCAAAGTACTCACCTGGCATGTCATGCCAGTTTGCAGGTCATGCCATGATTGCTTGCTTGTCGAGGATTCCGAGTTTGCAAGCTAGGATACGCGTTTCAGCCAGAGTCCATGCGGAATGGAGTTCACCACCGCTGGCGTCGTTCCGCTGCTAGATATGACTCCGCTTTCTCGGGTTGTTCCGCTGTTAGCATAGAGCTACCCTTGGCAGGCATAGTATCGTCGTGCCGATGTAATCCTTGTACCCTTGTAACCTTATCCATAGTAATAAAGAGCTAATTTGTTCTATGCCAACAGTGCTCTATTCCAGAAGACTTGTCTCTGGGCGGGAATACGTGGCGTTCTGGTTTCCTCTGAGGCGGGGTGCCACAGTAGTTGGTATCAGAGCAGGTCTGGCAGTAGGACGCCCTAGACCGCGCGAGCGTTAGTAAATAGTAGTATAGAGTCTTATCAGTTTGCTGCACTTGTTTGTTGCATTTGTTTGTTGCATAGCATGCATATAGATTATTTATCTTGTCACTAGCGGTTGGTCTGGTAAGTGTAGGTGGCATCGGCTTCGATTCACCACCTGCACCCTCCTATCTGCATATTTGTTCCTTGGTGTGGTGTCATCTCCGTCCCAGCGGAGTGATGCCAAGGTGCTTGGTGTTGTCGATTCCTTGTCGGATTGATGCATCGGTGCCACACCAATTATCCTATTTAGCCACCCCTATAGTTTCGGTGATAGACATATTTCTATCCCAGATCTTGCCATCGTGCCACTAGCCATGTTGGCAACCCTTACTGATCTTAGTAATCAGAAAAGGGCAATGCCCGCAAGCCTTTCTTTCCATCGCTATCCTACCCTACCACCCATTCTCTGGACGAGTACGGTTTTCTTCTGCCCGCTTGATGATGATGTGGTCGTGACCTCCGTGTTCCGATACATGATCACCAAGTCCGTCCTCACCTCCATGTCTGTCCAGCTGCAACCAGTGTAAGCCCATGTTTGGTGTAGCTTTGTTTACACCAACTCTTTCCACACGTGGATTCACTTCTGTGCACACCACCATAGTATGCTAGAACGTAGTACCGGAGTTTCCGTGAGATTTGTGTGCTTAAGTAGGCATGCATATTATTGCTGTAAATAGCTATAAGATATGATATTGCTTATGTGTGATCTTGATGCTTTGTGTGTTTTTGTTTTAGTCGTTTCCTTTGCTTCTTTCTTTGGGCCCTTGGTGTTACCTCATGTCCCCTTATGGAAGTTGCTCACCGACACCGGACTCAAAGAATCAGTGAAGAGGCAAGCATTTGGAAGCTCAACTCAATAGTATGGAATTTTCCACCGACTGCCTGATATTGGGAATATCTGGTCTGACTACAAATGGTATTCTGGATTGATTGTCAGCATCAAGTATACATTGGTGTGCAATCTTCATAGTAGTAATCATCAAAACAACAAGAAGGCAAAGATGTTTGCATGATCAACAGTATATTTCGAGTCAAAGTGCTCAGCAAGAAGGATAGTCGAACAACATTCTTCCTACAACAAGTAACCGACAACAGAAATATTAAGGGATATATATATGTCATGGGAAACCACGGCCACCTATGGGGCCAAGAGCCCCTTTTGGTGCAGCGAGGGGATGGGCACGTTGCACAAAGAGCGAAGAAGCATCGCGCAGCATGGCAGAGATCACACGGGCAGTCTTTACCCAGGTTCAGGCCGCCGTGAGGCGTAAAACCCTACTCCTGCTTTGGTGGATTGATGGTGGATAATGGTGGTGAATGTAGCACACTCGGCTGGCAAGGTCACTCTGGGGGCGAGAGTGGCTATGCGTGTATGGATATTCAAGGGTCCAACCCTTTCTTCGGTCGCCATGGGCCTCCTTTTATAGATTAAGGGGTCACCACAGTGGCAAATCAGTCTTTGCGTATTGATTAGATAGCTAATAGTGCTATCATATCTAACTCTGCAGGCTTACAGAGTGCATTAAATGCGCCGCTCAGTGTCACATCACAGCTCGCCCGGCAGGCCCTGCCGGGCTGTTTTGCCAGCTTCGCGCCTGCTCGCTTGACACGTCTCAGGACGGGTGTTATTTGGAGGTGTTTGCTGTAGGAAGTGGCTGCCATGTGGCAAAAAGCAGCCACTTAGTCACCTTGGAGCTCGACACCGCTTTGATTAATGACTTGCGTCGCTTGTGAGGTGGAGCAGTGGAGTGGCTTGCCTCCGCCAGCCCCGGCAGGCCTGCTGGGATGATCTGGGAGCTTGCTTCTGGGGCAAAACCCAACCCTGCCGGGCTCGCCTGCCCAGCAAGGTAGGTCCTTCCCTTAGCGATGCCTCATTCCTATGGCTCACCTTGGCCTTCTCGACTTGTACTTGGATCCTTCAAAGGAATTGATCCTCCTTGTTTGGTCTGATCTTGGCCTTGTAATCCTGTCTTCGAGCCTGTTGGCTTGCTGTCCGTGCACAGTCAGGGGAAAACATATACCCCTGTCTGTGTTCCCCGACATAAGCCCCCGGGCCTAAGCCATATGAGTCGCTGTGCACGTTGGGTTAGGCCCCAAACAGTGCACGGACACATGGCTAAAAAGGGCTGCTCGCATCATGGTTTGTCATGATGACCAGTCAATCCAACGTCCACTTCGTGTAATTACTTCGAGTCGTGGGGTCGTGGGACTGTTGTAGTTAATGTAAAATGGTAACTTCTGGAGCGTCGCGTCCCCGCTCCACGCCTTTTCCCCTTAAGATAGGGAAACATGGAATAGCACGGTTCACTTGTCGCCTGTCCTGCCCTCCCATCATCTTCCTCCGCAAGACAAACAACCGCCCCTCCTTTCTCTCCCTTGCCCGTCGCCATTCCCCCACCTGATTCCTTCCCCCGTTCGCACCGGCATCCGTGGGAATGGGGAAGAAAACTGCAGCAAAAGGGAAGCAGATGGCCGCTGCGAAGGAGGTGGTCGCCGAGGGAAGCAAGAGGGCGGCAGAGCTGGACAGGAAGCGGAGGGGAGACGTCGTCTTCTTTCCATCGAACCTGGATGGCCCGGTTCTGCAGGCAAGGTACGGGCAGCTGTGGGGGAGGGAAGTCCCAAAAGGGCAAGGCGCGCCCAATGTTTTGGCGGAGGGGGAAAAAGATCCGCCAAATTCATACCGATTCTTCTGCGCATATTTCATCTGCAGCCTTTGCCCCCTTTTTCTGATTTCTTTGAGGCGATGATGACGATTTATGGATTCCACCTCCTGGACTTTACGCCAAATGCAATGGCGACCATGGCCATCTTTGCCCATTTGTGTGAGAACTTTGTTGGAGTCACCCCCAATATTGATCTGTTCATGCATTACTTTGTCCCGCGGATGGAGAACAAATTTCACTGCTCTGGGAACATCAGCTGGATGCCACGGGTGGCAAGGAAGTCGTGGGATTATATCCCTGGTCTGCAGCGTGAGAGGTGGGATAAGTGGAGAGGAGACTGGTGCTGGATTCAGGATGAGGAAGCCCCAGAGTTCTGCGAAGCACAGATAGTGTGTGTCGAGCGCAGCAAGGAATGGAGCGCATTCGGCCTCACCAATGATAGGCTTCGCCCGGCAATAAACAGGATCACCCACCTGAAGGCTGCCGGGCTAACCATTGAGCACGTGGGGGCAGATTTTCTCCTTCGTGGCATCTCGCCACTGCAGAAGAGGGGCAGACCCGCCTGGTTGTATGGTGACACTGGAGACAGGATGAGATTGCTCCCAGGTTTGGCCAATAACTTGTCTGTTTATGGCCATGCCTAGTTGTGTGACCAGATGTTTGGCCGCTTCGAGCTGTTCAAGCTCTCGGCAACCGTTATCCCTCTGAATGTCAATTCGGCCCAGGACCAGATCTTGAAGTGGATGTCGGATTGCAACGCTCATGGGGTGGCAGGTGATTGGCGGTTGCCCACTCTTGATGAAGAACTTGAATGGTCCAACGCCCTGGCGGAGAGGGCTGTCAAGGTGGAGACCAACGTGTACAAACACACCTCCACCGTGGAGGCAGCGTTTATCAAGAGGAGGATTGAGGAGGACAAAGCTACCCGAATTGCTGCAATGGCAAGGGCTGCAAAGGTCGGGAAGGGAAAAGCTGAGGATGAGAGTTCCTCTCACGGTGTTAGCGAGGCGCAGGCCACGGAAGAGTTTGCCGGGGAAGACCTTGCCGGGGACGAGATTTCTGGGCTTGAGGCTCTAGCTACCGCGGTAGCAGAGCTCCAAAAGGAGGAGGAGGCTGCTAAGGCAGTGGAGCCCGAAGCGGAGTGGCTCGCGGCTGGTCCTCAAGCCCCCGAGCCGATTTTGGATCAGCGTCTCCATAGGCGTGCTGCTAACCGGGGAACGGCGGCCCCAAATCCAGTGCCTGCCGCCAAGAAGGTGAAGAAGACCACCACCAGAAATACCAAGACAGACGTGGTGTGCCGCCAGTCTCCTCGCCTTGCCGGGATCAAAGCTTCTCCCGCCAAGCAATCGGTGGATGTGGAGGGCGGTTCCAACTCTCATTCTGGCTCGAGCTCTTCGCAGAGCTCGTCTTCATTGGAGCCCCCAGCACTTCAGCAGGGTTTGGGTCTGCCGGAAAGCTCCGCCCCTCCATCCTAGAAGAGAGGTAGAGCATCCCCGCCGCCCATGGAATTTGATTTGAACTCCATGCTCATTGATGAGGAATAAGGAAGATTTCCCTTTTCCTGATAACTTTAGTATACTTGATAGTCTTTGCTGGCTGACCTTTTATTTTGCTGTCGTTGGCAGGGAGGAGGAGGAGGAAACGGAGACCCTCATCTATCGGTCGAAGAGGCTCCGGCGTGCTGGGTCATCGAAGACTGTGGAGAGCTTGGGTTTGGTGGGGAGCAATACGGAGGATCCCACACCGAGCCCCCAGCCCAGCCCCCGGCCTGAAAGTGGAGGGGTGGTTCCTTCTGCTGGGGGCAACAGAGATGAACTTCCCACCCCTCCAGCCGGAGGAGGTGGCAAGACAACATGGGATGAGCCCTCCCTTGAAGGGTATGTTCCTCCCGCTGACCCAGCCAAAGGACCCCTAGCGAGACCCTCCGTGGATGAGCCCGCACACAGCGTCGCCGTGGCTACTGCGACAGGGGGTGGAGTTCATGGCCCCGCAACGGATGCTGCCGATGGAACTGAGGCCCTTGCCCGGCAGGCTTCTCTGGGTACTTAACTTCCACTCCTCTCCTTCTTTCTCTTATGTATCCCCTCTCCCTATAACCCAGTAATCTAAAACTTCTACCTTTTTTGCCATTCGCTTGTCCTTTCATCCGCAGTCCTCTAGGCCGAAGAGCCAGAACTGCTGGAAGAGGTGGCCAGCATAGGGAGAGCTGCCGTGGTCGAGGCCGTCGAGATCGTCACCGCGGAGGGACAGGGCCCCCCTGCCGGGAGTGTTCAAGATCCTTTGGCGGTGGCGGAACATACTTCTGAAAGTGCCCCAGAGGTGGGAGTGGTGGTCGAGGGGAAGATTCCCCTCCGAACCATGGATCCCCTTCCCTCTTTTGGGCCCATGGTGGGGACCTCGCCATCCCCCTCAAGCCAGTTGGCGCTGGTGTTGGTGCAGCCCAGGATTGGAGCCCCCAGCCCGTCGACATAGATGAACGCGGAGCTTGATGAAGAGCTCCAGTGAATCCTGGCGTCGCTGCACCAAGGGGTTGAAGAATCGGGCGATTCTGTTGCCGTTGCAATGGATTTGTCCTTCATGGAGTCTGTGGCGGCCAGCATCAAAGAAATGCAGACCCGACACGACCAGAAGTGGCAGGCGCTCAAAGAGCAGCGCGAGTCCGCCAACAAAGTGGACCAGAAGCTGAAGGACAAGTGCCTGGAGCTGCGCGAATGGCACGGCAAGCAGTTCCAGGTACTTATGAGGCAGCAGGAGGCGATCCTGATGACGAGGGAAGACATCATAGCCCGTGAAGTGCGCCTAGCGGATCGCAAGGCACGTCTGGACGCCAGAGAGCAAAAGATTTCTCTCCAGGAGGAGAAGCTTGGAGCCATCCTTTGCGCCAAAGATGATGACCTGGAAGCCCTCGTGCAGCAACGCACCAAGGAGTTGGAGGACAAGCATAAAGCTGCCCTGGATGTCCTCACAACTAATTCTGCTGTTCGACTGAAGAAACTCACTGATGATCATGCTGCCGCATCTGCTGCCAGGACTACCTTGATCGATAGGTGACTAAGCTGACTGTGGAGCTTGCCGGGAGCACCAAGGAGATGGAGGCTCTCAAGGAGGAAGCGCGAAAGGCGAAGGTCCTTCTGAGCGATGTGCAGTCGCAGCTTTCGTCCAGGACCCAAGGCCTTGAAACCGCCAATGGCACTATCACGGATCTGAAAGCCAGGATTGGCACCTTGGAAAGCGTGGCAGAGTCCAACGGAGCCTGCCAGCAATAGTTGTCCAAAGATCTAGACACCGCCCAGTGCCTCCGGAAGGATGTAGAGGACAAGCTGACGAACCAATCCGAGCAGGTGAACCTCTGGATCAGGAGCATGATTGACATTGCTATGCGCCTTGCTGCCCAGACCGTAGCGATGGGCATGGACCGGCCAGCTTTCTTGATCAACACGCAGGAGGTCCCTAGTGCCAAGCTGGGAGTTTTCTTCAACGAGCTGATCGAAAAGCTGAAGGTGCATGAAGAGGGGAGGGCCAAGCACTTCGTGACCGAGTCCCGGAAGCTTGCTCACGACGCCCTCCTCATGGTCATGAGCAACATCGCCTGCTGTCATCCAGACCTTGACCTTGCCGACGGATTTAAGGAGCTGCCGGTGGGTGCTGATGTTCCAGCTGCCAAAGAGAAAGCTGCCCCTCTAGCCGCCAGGGCCCTTCACGTCCCAACAGCTTCACGCAGCCGCCGGGCTTGACTCTGAGCTATTCTTGTCATCGTGCTATCCTGTAACAAAACATGATGTATGCTTCGTGTTTAGGTGTCGTACTGTTTACGTTTGCATGGAACCGATGTCCCGTACTTAATCTTAAACGCACGTTTATCCCTCTGAGCTTATATGCTTGTGTTCGTACGATTAGTCCCCATGCATGTTCTGGTTGCTTGACGGTATCATATTGCCGCGATTGTCGTAAGGGTCCAGCCCTTAGCATTCATCTTGGCGTGGATGCATCCCGGCAAGTTTTTCCTTGGTAGCTCTTGACGTAGCTGCTCGTTCTGTGAGCAAGGATCGGAACAGAACGAGGGTGTAGACAAAGAACTAGCCAAGGTTCCATCACACGAAGGATTTCATAGTACGAACACTTACTAAAACTGAGGGATAAACAGATGCAAAAATCTAGGTTTCATCAAAAGGAAATGATTGCGTGGACTTAGCTTTTGTTCTTGCTCCTTCCCATCCTTTCCAGTTGCATGCGTTTGGCGTGCCCGCGATACCCGAAAAGACGGAGGCCAAGCGAATAACTCTCTGGTTCCGGGCAAGGACCAACATACGTCAAGCGTGTCTGGCGGGCGGCAGGATATGGTGCCAGGCTTTCCTGGCCCCTCTTTCTCTCCTCCACTCTTTTCGGACAATCCGACAGCGGCTGGCACAAGAGTCCCGCTAGTGCGGACGGCCTTGCCGGAGCATACTTGCCGGGGCATCGATCAATGGATTCGTGCCGGAATTTCACTCAGGAATTCCCTAAGCAGGGTAAATGCTAAACCGAGTATCGTGCGGTACTCATCAACATTGACGATGCCAGGGTTAGAGCATCTCGATTGCCGAAGAGGGAGAGAGATGGAAAGAGGAGCCTCGTTCCCGCGCGCCTCGTCCCTTCTCCCCGGACGGCACCCGAGCGGTGGTCACGCCGCCTAGGCCGCCTGGGGGGAGCATACCACCGTCAGTGTCGATCTTCACCGCGGCCGCGACCACGGTGGGATGAGATGATGAACAAAGTAGGTGCGGGGACGGCCCCGCTCTCCCGCTTTGTCTTCATATCTTCACGAGCACCACCGATGCCAAAAGCTTCGGCTGGGCTGCAATGGAGACAACACGCTGCCAACGCCCTCAGGTTTGCGCAAGTGATCCCCCTACCTGGTGCGCCAAAGATGTCGTGGGAAACCACAGCCACCTATGGGGCCAAGAGCACCTTTTGGTTCGACGGGGGGATGGGCACGTTGCACAAAGAGCGAAGAAGCATCGCGCAGCACGACAGAGATCACACGGGCAGTCTTTACCCAGGTTCGGGCCGCCATGAGGTGTAAAACCCTACTCCTGCTTTGGTGGATTGATGGTGGATAATGGTGGCGAACGTAGCACACATGCCCGGCAAGGTTGCTCTGGGGGCGAGAGTGGCTACGCACGTATGGATATGCGAGGGTCCAACCCTTTCTTCGGTCGCCATGGGCCTCCTTTTATAGATTAAGGGGTCACTACAGTGGCAAATCAGTCTTTGCGTACTGATTAGATAGCTAACAGTGCTATCATATCTAACTCTGCAGGCTGACAGAGCGCATTAAATGCGCCGCTCAGTGTCACATCACAGCTCGCCCGGCAGGCCCTGCCTGGCTCTTTTGCTAGCTTCGTGCCTGCTCGCTTGACACGTCTCAGGACGGGTGTCATTTGGAGGTGTTTGCTATAGGAAGTGGCTGCCATGTGGCAAAAAGTAGCCACTTAGTCACCTTGGAGCTCGACACCGCTTTGATTAATGACTTGCGTCGCTTGTGAGGTGGAGCGGTGGAGTGGCTTGCCTCCGCCAGCCCCGGCAGGCCTACCGAGACGATCTGGGAGCTTGCTTCCGGGGCAAAACCCAAACCTGTCGGGCTCGCCTGCTCGGCAAGGTAGGTCCTTCCCTTAGCGATGCCTCGTTCCTCTGGCTCACCTTGGCCTTCTCGACTTGCACTTGGATCCTTCAAAGGAATTGATCCTCCTTGTTTGGTCTGATCTTGGCCTTGTAATCCTTTCTTCGAGCCTGTTGGCTTGCTGTCCGTGCACAATCAGGGGAAAACATATACACCTGTCTGTGTTCCCCGACAATATATATATATATATATATATATATATATATATATATATATATATATGCACTTAGTCCGCATATGGCAAAAAAAGCTTCAGATGCAAGCAACCCATTCTTTCTACGCAAGCTACCAAAGTAGCTTACGACGCAAGGTTCCTCTGTCTTCCTCGATATGACACATGGATATCTTCCAGTACAAGGTACCCAGACTTCTTCAGTAAGATACCGCAGCAGTTTCTGGAATAAGGTACCGAGTCTTCCCCAGCAAGTCTTTAAGGGAGGAAGCTTCTGAGGTACAGTACCCAGTCTTCTTCAGCACACTATTCCAGCAGAAGCTTCAGGCACAAGCTATTCAGTCTTCCTCAGCAAGATAATCTCTATGGCTTCTAGCACAAGCTATGCAATCTTCGTCAGCAAGGCAACACATCGTCATCAGTACAAGATATTCTACCAACAGTTGGCAACATATGACAATGCATTCCCAAGAGTCAACAGTTGGTCAGAAGGCAAAAATCAGTCAGGACACAAGTCTGCATCAGAAATCAAGTGCCCAGCTACACATGTTTCCATAGATATGGTGGACATGCTGCCAAGTTCATACGAGTCAGTCATACAATGATGTCAGCCCGGTGAGAATCTAACTATCGCCTGAGCTATGTAAGAAAGAGAAAGACAGTTATACACCTCAGTGTGATGCAAGATATGAAGCAAGACAACATCGAGACAACAAATTTTGCAGTGATTATCAAAGCCAGTTCCCTCACACCCGACAAAGTGATATCATTGACCCTGGTCAGTGTTTGCATGGTTGACGACAGACAGGAGCCCCATACAAGTAACTATGAACCTGAGTTTGGATGACCGTTGCCCTACGAATAAAGCATGGAGGATGATAAAACTGGTCCTGTGAGCAAAGATACCCTGTCAGGGGATCAGGATAAGATATGCCTGCCAGAATATTGCACCTGATAGCACCTATGGTCACACAAAGAATCAAGAACATATAAGGCTAAGTTCTTTCAGCAAAGGATCCAGGCAAAGAGAACCATAATAAAAGGGCAAGATCGTCCATACAAGGATGGCAATGGTTGCAAGGTACAGATACTCTGGATAGTCTGGTTCAGTACCGATCACCGTGGGTACACTCCCATGAGGTCTACCCCGTTTGCAAGGGCCTCATAGCAAGGTAACCCGCTCAGCCAGCTAGATATCCTCAGAATCGTCAAAAGGGGGATATTCAAGTCTGCCAGGTCAATTCAGCAGTTTGATTGCAGCGATAGTGTTAAAGCATTACATGGCCTACTATTCACTTAAAGGTGCCGACAGACAGAACGATCAGAAGGTTGACAACTGTCTCGAAGCATGTGACCTCACCTAGGGAAATTAGTTAGAAGATAGCCTGATGTGGACAAGATCTTTCTGTTAGGACCATCATTAGTCAAGTCTGCAGATAATACCGTTATAAGGACATACACCTTTATGCTGGTCACGACAGGTGACAGTCAAAGGTTTGGTAGGAATGTGATACTCAAGATAGTGGAGATACCCAAGATATTCCAGCCATCATTTCTAGAGGTCAGATTCCGTCAGGAGAGCGGTATGATTCACAACACCATTTAAACCTGGAGGACACGCATTCCTTTTAAGCAGCACAATGCAATGAGTAAAAGATTTTCGTGTCCATAGAGAGAATCTATTCACACCTCAATGGACGGTCATCCGTACTGGACTTCATCACAACACGTCCATGAAGAACTACTCTCGGACTTGCGAGAAGGGAACGTAGTTCACTCAGGATAACTCATCGCACTCAGATAAGTCGGCAGACATAAAAGGATTAAAGTCAGAGTAATATATGAGGTAAGATCTGTCGAAATGAGGATCCAGTGAAACAAACCACCCCGAAGCTAGGCAATCAGTCAGAGTATATTTAATGGGAGCATTATTCAAAGGGAAAAAGGAAACCCGAGTTGGAAACAATTTCTTTAAGCGAGAATATTCATGCTTGACCCCTGAGCAACCAAATCTCAAGGACGAGATTTCTTTAAGGGGGGTAGGTTTGTAACACCCTGGATTTTGCCAATTTCTTTTTCTTTTGATTTTGGTCTGGATTTGCTTTTCTGTGGCTTAGTGGTCTTGGAACCTGGAGAGATCATCCTTGATTCTTCTCCCAAGTGGCTTGTCAAGCTCAAAACCATCCCAAGACCTTGCCATTTCCATCTTGGACCAATCCCAATATTCTTTTCCTTGGGAATATTCCTTTTTCTATTAAAGGAATAACCCTATTTGCTCTGGGTTATGAAGCAACCCACATTTCCAGCATTCCAAAGATTCCCAAATAATGCTCATAAATTTTTTGGGTCATATCTTCCTCAGATATGTCAAAATCCTTCCTTGCCATGTTCAAAAATATTTCACCAATATTCCATTTCTGATTCTGCCCTAGCTGTCAAGTTGAGAAGCAAGTACCCTTTATCTTTGCTTGCTTGCTCTCAAACTTTTTGTGTACTCTTTCCTATCCTTATACTTGCCTCTTGCAAAAATTCAACTCAAGTGGGCTAGTAAATATTTCTTGGCAAATTTCCAAAGTTTCTGGTTAGCTAGAAGCTTAATGAAGGAAGTACTAGCTAGGTTGATCCAAATGAGTTTAAATTTTTCAAGCATCTTCATATGCTCAAATCATGACTCTCCACCAAATTTCAACACTATCCAATTAACTATGTGAGCAAACCATCAAATCTTGGCTTCTAGTCATGTTTTCCTGTTGTGAAGCAACTATATTTTATATTGCTTCATAATTGCTGAAAATTTACCAGAGCATTCTCTCACCCATATAACCCTATCTCCACAAAATTTGGGCTCATTTTATCAAGCCATTTCCCCTCAGCTATTTTCCTAAGATTCTGTCCAGTGGGATGCTATGTGAAGGAAGTAACATTTTGGTTTATCCAAATGGTACGAAATTTATACGGTGTGTTCATATGCCTATATAACTCATTTCCTCCAAATTTCAGCTCAACCCAATCATCCATTTGAGCACAGCATCAAGATTGGCATTTCTGTCCAGTAGAGCCCATTGAACTGCAAGTGCTAGATAAAATCCTCCATTTCATATCAAACTTTGCCATCATTATCACCCTAGCATGTGGTCACTCTCAGCCAAAGATCAGAGTTAATAACCAGATAAATCTTCCTCAGCAAGCATCAAACACTTTGCTGCCAGGGTAAACAGTTGATGCTACCCTTCATCTCAGAGCACCTTTGGTTGATCTATCACCTCAGAGGGGCCCTTCCTTGGATGTATTTTGCACTAGACAACATGTTGCATGCCAGGATGCACCGCGTGTGTCAGTCCACACGGTGACCACGTGGCTGGCATGCCAGCCAGCGCGCTCTGGCAGTTGGGCCCTTGGGGTCGTCGGTTTCCTCCGCTCTCTCGATTCCTAGCCATGTCTAGGAGCTTCCCCTCGTCGTCGCCCTTCTCCTGGACCCCTCTCCCCCTCCAGATTCTTCCTCGGTGAGCCGTCCCCGTCGAGGAACAGTGAGCGCCCATGAGCCTACCATCGTCCTCTTCCCCGTTGGCCTCTTCCTCCTCGTGCCGTTGCATCGCGTCGCTCTGTAGGTTGTCAGGTCGGCACCGCGCTTGTCCAAGCTAGCTCACCGCAAGCTCCAGTGCGTGGCTAAGGACGCCACGGCGGCCGAACCTATCCATCGCTCTTGGGCGGCTATAAATAGGCCACCCGAGCCCCTCCCGAGCTCACCATCGCCCTCACCACACAACACTACCCCTCCCTAGCTACTCACCCGAGCCCCGGAGCTCCTCCTCGGCCGCCATCTCCACCATGGCCGCCGCGGCCCTCCTCCTAAATTCCGGTGAGTCCGGCCTTCCCTCCCCCTCATTCCACCACCTTGAGCATCCACCACCACCGTAGACCCTTCCCCGCAGCTCGCTGCTTCCTTTCCGCGGCCGTCTCCGCGCGCCCACCATCGCCATGGCCGCCGTCCGTCGCGGCCAAGGGCCGGTCTACTCTGCTGACCCTTGGCGACGGCCAAGCCCTCAGGTGGGTGCGCCTTCCCGCGCTGGCTGCTCAGGTGGCCGGAGCGTCGCCTAGGGCGGCCGGAGCCGTCGGGGCGAACGCCGGCCCGTGCCCAGCCTCGCCTCCTCTGTCCTCCATCAAGAGGAAGACGACGACCAGGAGGAGAGAGGGAGAGGTGTGGCGGGCCCCAGGTGGAAGTTACCCAGTGGCCGGGCCCGCTGACTTAAGTGGAAGCATCTTTCTGCAAAAGTGTTTTCCCCTTTGGGAAGCGTATTTCTTCAGAATGCGCGGTCTGTTTTGCAGCCAGGGACCTATTTGTAGAATTTATTTTTATAGATTGGTCCCTGATCTTCGTTGGGTCGTATCTTTTCAACCACAACTTCGATCGAGGTGATTGCAAAGCCCACTTCTTTGTCTCGTCGAGCCCATTTTGTTGGTACCACTTTAATTATGTGTTCACATAGTGGAAATGACCATTTTGCCCTTGCCCATAAACAGCCCCTCCAAGAGAGAACTGTTTCCGGCAATCGTTTCCGCGGACTCTCCGCAATTCTTCTCGATGGTTCCTTCATCCCCACGCAAGCCACGAAAGCCACTTGCATGATGGATTTGCAGTAGCTATGGTTTCCTACTTGAATAATTATTTAATGTGTGCATGTTAATATGTTTGAGGATACTATATATGCTCATGTGTCATTCTTATATTCTGTCCATGTGCATCTTGCTAGTTATCAAGTACTCGTTGGTAGCATTATGCTCATGATTGATACTTGCAGTAGTTCATGTTAAGGTGATGGCATGTCTGCAGACTTCTTTATCGTTTGGACATACTGAAGTTGTTCATGCTTACCGCTATGCAATGCTCGTTTGCATTTAGCTGGTTAAATGCTGGCATGTTGTTTATGCTATGCTTCAGATATCATGCTTCCCATCCCTGCTTAGGTTATATCATGTTCATATGCAATATGGTTTCATCATGGATACCGGATTTGGTTGATAGTGTTATGTGGTGATCTTGGGTAAAGACCAAGCTCCTTGTGATCATGTTATCACTATGGTATTGTAATACCAAGTTTGTTTGGTCTCGAGGTTATCATGTGGCACACTCGATGGTAAGTTCTTGCATGTGGGGGTTACGAGGTAACCTCAGAACAGAGTAGGTGGCATCATGATAGTTTTAACCTATTGCATGTAGCGTCATCCTGCACATGTGTCATGCCTATATTGTTCTAGCATCATCATGTTTACACCTGCTTAACCTGTAAATGCCATGTTGTTGCTTGTCTTGACTGCTTTGGTTGCTATGAGCTTGCGAGTACATTCAAAGTACTCACCTGGCATGTCATGCCAGTTTGCAGGTCATGCCATGATTGCTTGCTTGTCAAGGATTCCGAGTTTGCGAGGTAGGATACGCGTTCCAGCCAGAGTCCCTGCGGAATGGAGTTCACCACCGTCGGCGTCGTTCCGCTGCTGGATGTGACTCCACTTTCTCGGGTTGTTCCGCTGTTAGCATAGAGCTACCCTGGACAGGCGTAGTATCGCCGTGCCAATGTAATCCTTGCACCCTTGTAACCTTATCCATAGTAATAAAGAGCTGATTTGTTCTATGCCAACAGTGCCGTATTGTAGAAGACTTGTCTCTGGGCTGGAATACGGGGCGTTCTGGTTTCCTCTGAGCCGGGGTGCCACATATTTGCTCCAATATTCTTCATATATTGCAAAAGACTTCTCCGTAAATTTTCAGCTCATTTGGAGATGTGCAGAATAGGTAACTCAGATGTAGCTTTTTCAGGTCCAGAATTCCAGCTGCCGGTATTCTCCCTCTTTGTGTAAACCTTGCATATTAGGAGAGAAAAGGTATTAGAATTACTCCTAAAAGCATTATTATGCATAAAAATATTATAAATAACAGTAGGAAACACATGATGCAAAATGGACGTATCAGCAGACAAGTCTGGGTACCCCCGATCCCAGAACACCGACATTTGTGATGTGGGCTCGTAAGCCACAATGTTAGTAAAAGTTTTCCAAAGACTAGATTCAACTTCGGCCGAGGAGTTTGAAAGGGGGTTCCTACAGGTAGTTGGCTCTGATACCAACTTGTTACGCCCCAGATTCAATCATACACTAATCATACTGTTAGGACCCCGATTCTAGGCCACACCGATCGAGCATGTAACACCTCATATCACTTTGCGGCCTCACGCACGGTATTCCCACGGGTGTTGCCTTACCATGGCCCAGGACCGTTTGCGCCTTTTGGCTCACGTATATGATAGTGTCGCTAGCATCCATATGATAGAGAACCCAGGCCGACATGACTAGTCGTGAAACCAAAGTGGCACTAACTTACAGGGACAGGCATACATGACCCAGCAACGAACGTGTCGGTCATCAGCGAGTGAATTCGGGCTGTAGCAACTGGGCTAGCAGGACTCCGGGAATCCGGGCTGTAGCAGGCTAACAGGACTCCGAAAGACACCGCGTGACGTTTCCCCAAAGGGACAGACACAGGATCGAGGAAGGACACATGCCGGCCAGTCTAAGTGTTCCGGAGCAGTAGCAAGCTAACAGGACTCCGGTAAACCGGGCTGTAGCGGACTACCAAGGCTCAGTGGAAGCACCAGACTACATTTCCCCATAAGAGAGGCTACCAAGGATAAACAACTAGGTTGTCGGATCCCACACATACCAAGCATTTCAATCATACACACAATATGCTGGATATGGGCAAATACAACATGGCATCACAACAAGACTCTACGACTCAGAGTATTTATTCATTAGGCTCCGAGGAGCCAAGTATTACAAACATGGGTCTCATGACCCAACATTCAGAGCATACAAGTCAAAGCACATGTGGAAGCCTATCATGTCTGAGTACAGACATCTACAAATGAAAAAGGCTGAGAAGCCCGACTATCTACCAGATCCTGCCGAGGGCACAAGATCGTAGCTGAGGTAACAAGCTAAACGTCGAAGTCCACGTGGAACTACTAGCGAGACTGAAGTCTCTCTGCAAAACATAAAATAGGCAAACGTGAGTACAAATGTACCCAGCAAGACTTACATCAGAACTATCTACATATGCATCGGTATCAACAAAGAGGGTGGTGGAGTTTAACTGCAGCAAGCCAGCTTTGACTCAGTGGCTATCCTGAACTACGAATGCTGGTAACTCTTTTGAGGTGGCGCACACGAGTCCACATATTCACCATATCAATACACCACTATGGATCCGCTACCGTCTCCCTACGAGAACGCCATCCATGGCACTCACGCTTATCTTGCGAGTTTTAGAGTATCCACTTTCACTTGTCTATGAACTGTACAAGCAACCCAGAAGTCCTTTACCGCGGACACGGCTATTCGAATAGATCATATTAACCCTGCAGGGGTGTACTTCTTCACACACGCTCTCGCCACTTACCACCATGTACACGTCGTGTATCTCGGCAACCTTCAAGCGGAAGCCTGGCGAGGGAGTCGGCCACGACCTGACTAACCACACAAGTCTCTAGTCCAGGTTTATCGCCTATTCGGGTTCCATCCGTGAGGAGATCCGGCTGGAGTTTCGCTCACAGCCCCAAACGATGTGTGCAGGGTTCCCGAGACACCAAACAGGCGCCCGGTACACCGTGCCATGGTGTATCTACCGCAACATAGCCCACCCCTAGGGTCAGCGCTACACACAGCCCCCAACACATATCCTACAAACACCAGAAACTAGTTGCAACTCCTGGACAGAGAACAAGGGCGGCTAATAAGTCGAGAGAGTCAATTAAGGATCCCAATGTGTGGTAGTAGCTGTTCATGGATCACAAACACAGAACTCAGTTCCTGAGGACGGCTTCAATGAGACAACCCACCATGTACTCCTACATGGCCTCTCACCAATACCTTTACCAAATTGTGTTCACACACTTAGCTCTCAACAGCAGGACATGTTCACACACCTCTGAATCATCCCCGATGACTCAGACCAGACTCAACTCTAAGCAGTAGCAGGCATGACAAACAAGCATAGATGTGTAGGCACATCAGGGCCCAAACAACTCCTACTCATGCTAGTGGGTTTCATCTATTTACTGTGGCAATGACAGGTCATGCAGAGGAAAGGGGTTCAACTACCGCAACATGTAATAGTTGAATCGTTGTTGTCCTAATGCAGTAAAAGAGAGCAGAAGCGAGAGAGTGGGTTTGTATCGAAATGAACAAGGGGGTTTTGCTTGCCTGGCACTTCTGAAGATAATATAGTTCTTCATCGGTGTCATCGAACTCATCATCGGGACGTCGTCTACTGAGAGGGGACAAATACCGGCAACAGAGAGGAAGCACAATCAATGCAAATGCAACAATATGATGCATGATCATGACATGGCAAGAATGTTATGATTTGCACTAATGTATCTAGCAACAATTTAAATGAAGTCCATATGAACCAAGGGTTCATATGCAAACTCCATATTTAGCATTTAAAATGCCATTTGAATGTTTTCACTTATACAGCAGGTATAAGTTGGTTTTTCATGCATGAAAGTAGCATAAATGGATAGATTGGATTTTTCTGATCATTTTTCATATATAAATTATTTGATTTGGAGCTACGGTTGAATTACTATGAATTTTAGAAGTTTAGGATATTTTCTGAAATAAATAAACCATTTCTGATTTATTTAAAATCCCAAAAAACATTTACAACGTCAGCATGACGTCTGAGTGACGTCAGCAGGTCAACGGCCCGGTCCAGGTCAAACCTGACGTGTGGGGTCCACACGTCAGTGACACACTAAACTAACTAACTTAATTAACACTAACCTAGATTAAACTAATTAGATTTAAACCTAAGCTAGGTTAATTATCCGGGCAGGGCCCACATGTCATAGACCCAGGGGAGGTCAACCCCCTAGTCAGCGAGGTCAAACTCGCCGGCGGCTTGTCGCCGGCGACGACAGAAACGGCGGGGCGGCTCGGGAATGCGCTACAGGGCACCATTCGAGGCGCCGTTGGGCTCTACGGAAAGCTGGCGCAACGGCACATCCGTTGGCGGCCGTGGTTGGGCCTGGGGTGGCTGGAGTCGACGGCGGCGAGCTCGGTTGCAGCCGCCGGAGTTCGGGCGAGCTCGGGCTCGTCGCTAGGGGGCACGGCGAGGTGCGTGGAGTGATGCTGCGGGCTCCTGCGAGTGCGGCGAAGACGATAGCGTGCTCAGAATCGAGCCAACGTGGCTGTGGCCACGACGGCGATGTGCGGTGGCGGCGGCGGGTGCGGCCAAGCTCGGTGCAGTCGATGCAGGGCTCGAGAGCGAGAACGTGAAGGATGGGGAGGTAGCTGAGCTCACGGCGGTCACGACGGAACAGACGGCGAGGTCGGGGACGAGCTGGTGCGGTGGTGACGGCGAAGGGGATCTCCGGTGGCGTTCGGTGAAGACGAGGTCGAAGAAGACGAAGCAAAGCGTGCGAGCGCTCGGGGCTCGGCTAGCTCGACGTAGTGGACGACGGCGGAGCTCGTGGACACGGCAGCGCGGCGCGGGGACGACGGTGGACGCGGGTTTCACGGTGGCGCGGGCGCGACAGCGTCGGCCATGGTGGAAGAGGGCGAGGGAGAGGTGTTGGGGGGAGAATGGACGTGTCTAGGCGGTTGGGGGGGCTACATGGAGGTCGACCAGCGCGTCCAGGGCGAAGCGGCAAGTAGCTGGCGCCGTGGCGAGCTCGCGCACGCCGGCGTCACCTCCCTGCCTGCCTGGCGGGGACGAAGCAGCTGGCTGGCACGGGCCAGCACAGTGCTGGGCCGCCAGGTGGGCCGGCTGGTGGCTTTGCCAGGTAAGTTAGTTTTCCCTTTTATTTCTGTTTTCTTTATTTCTGCAAGTTTGTGGCTTTTCTAAAAATACCTAGGCAATTTCAAAAATCACCAAACTGCTCATGCCCACTTTATAGAGTATATCCAACATGGAACATTTCAGTTTGGGATTATTTGGACATTTAAAATATTTACTAGCATTTAAATGCCCAAATGCAAGTTACATATGATTTAATTCAATGACCTTATGATGACCTAGAAAATTGTGAACCAATTTTGGCAGAGGTTCTAACCCAAGACAAAAATGATGGACATTTTGGAAGGGCATTTCAGGTTCATTGAAAAAGATTTTAGTAAACCCTAGTTGTTTCCAGGGGGTGCTGGGGGTTCTATCATCCCCATTTCAAGTTTCTGGAAAAGTTTAAACATGATGCAACACTCTAATGCATGAACTAGCTAGGGTGTGACACATACACGCAAATGTGTACGATCAAAATCAGGGACTCACGGGAAGATATCACAACACAACTCTAGACACAAATTAAAATAATACTAGCTTTATATTACAACCAGGGGCCTCGAGGGCTCGAATACATCAGCTCGAACACAAACAAGTCAGCGGAAGCAACAATATCTTAGTACATATATAAGGTAAACAAGTCTTCCTTAAGAAGGCTAGCACAAAAGCAACAATGATCGAAAAGGCAAGGCCTCCTGCCTGGGAGTTTGCTAACTACTCCTGGTCATCGGCGGCCTCCACATAGTAGTAGGCACCCTTAGGGTAGTAGTTGTCGTCGACAGTGGCATCTGGCTCCTGGGATCCATCATCTGGTCACAACAATCAGGTATAGGGGAAAAAAGGGGTAGCAAAGCAACCGTGAGTACTCATCCAAAGTACTCGTAAGACTTACATCAGATCTAAACTAAGTATGCATTAGTATCAAAGGAATGGGCTGTATCTATGGACTGAACTGCAGAATGCCAGAAGAGAAGGGAAAACCTAGCCTATCAAAGACTAGCATCTTCAAGCATCTTGCAGCATTTAGAAGAGTACAGAATAGCATTTTATAATTAGCAAGCATGTTGTAGCATTAACGCCCAGAGATCCTTTCTCGACTCTCTACGAGAAAGCAATCCCGGAGCCATCATATCCAATTACCATCTCCAGTATCTAGTTCTAGTTGTATAGATCGGGATACAACTCCAAGTCGTCAAGTTATCGTGGACACGACTATTCGAATAGATAAACTTCCCTACAGGGGTGCACCACATTGCCCAACACGCTTGATCGCTCTAGCCGGACACACTTTCCTGGGTCATGCCCGGCCTCGGAAGATCAACATGTCGTAGCCCTACCTAGGCTCAACAGAGAGGCCAACACGCCGGTCAACATCCTAAGCGCGCAGGGGTCTTGAGCCCATCGCCCGGGATCAGCCCTGGCAACCTCCTTTTACAAGGCAGGTGCTTACGCAAACCACCCGGGCGCGCACCGCTCAGTCACTGTCGTCCGAAGAGCTTCGGCTGATACATACGACACCGAGTGCCCATATATGTTCCCGCGTGGTGGTTAGTGCGTATAGGTCAAAAGACCAACTCAGATCAAATACCCAATCTTGTTAGTGTCTTGGGAGCGCGCGGTAACAAGTAGAGACTCACGAACATGTGACCCCGTCGCCTCGTCTCGTTGGCTCACGGCAAGGGCCCTGAATGCTCAGCCGTGCCACATAGAGATCTCGCGGGTACCCTCGAGGTCAACCCGACTACACATCAACTCACTGGTACCCTCATGGTCAACCCGACTCGCAAGAGACTATCGGGAACTCAGGTCCACCTCTACTGCGGTGGTACCGCCTGTCCCTCCAGTCCTGCAGTAACAGTAACTCTCGCGGGTACCCCTCGGGGCCGACCCGTCTTTAACATGGTTCTGGGGGTAAAGTCAAAGTAACCGTGTGTCCAAAACAGCAAGGGGGAAACCCGAGGAATCACCCTCGATGGGTTCCCACTCGATGTAACCGTCAAGGTGGACTTGGAGGAATCACCCTCGATGGTCCACACTTGAGGGCTTGCACGACAGGGTCGTTATCGGGAGTGGTGAAGGAGGAGTCACCCTCGAAGACCACGACCGATTAACTACACTACAGAGTTAATATCAAAAGTGCTATACGAGGTATCACCCTCGGCACTCGATAGTCACCCTGCAGTGTCGTACAACTAAGGGGGTGTGATGTGCTGTGTCGGGCCCTGGACATCGATCATGTTGATCGAGTCATTTGGTAATCTAGCGGGGGCAACAAGGACAAGGTGAGGGGTCACTGATGGATCACAAACCAACCTATACTAAGCAGTTTAGGATAAGCAGGTAAGGTACAAGAGCAGGTTACAAAATCAGGCTATGCATCAGAATAAGAACATTCAAAAGCAGTAGCAGTTCTAATGCAAGCATAAGAGAGAAGGGAATGGGCGATATCGGAATGATCAAGGGGGTTTGCTTGCCTGGTTGCTCTGCAGACGAAAGGAATCTTCAAAAGCGTAGCCGTAGTCAAACACCAAAGCATCAACATTCTCGGGGTCTACTGGAGAGGAAGGAGGGGGAAGAAACCATAAATAGCAGGCATACAAAGGAGCAGAAAGCATGACATGACCATAAGCTATGCTAAGGGTGACTTAACGCAGGGCTACGCGTTACAGACGGAGCGGAAAAATATCCGGGAATCTTTTCCCGGCATTTGGCAGTTTTCGGACAGACGATCCGGAGGGGAAGGTTCCATTTCGCTTTGATGGGGGCATGTGGCAGGTATGTAGACGGCGTATTCGAATTTGTTAATTTTTTTTTATCATTTTTCACATATAAATTATTTCGATCCGAGTTACGGTTAATTTTCTATGATTTTCCGAAGTTTTAACAATATTCTGGAATTATTTAAGTTTGAATTAAATACAGAATAAACTAAGTGTACCCAGAGGTACACCCACCGAGAGGCTGATTGGTGGGCCTGGTCAACTGCTGACTTAGCAGTTGCCTAGTCAACTTCGACTAGCTGACTGGGGTCCACCTGTCATTGACCCAATTATTAACAGAGTTATTATTATTTATTTTTTTAACTTAAGTAACAGATGAGGGCCCACATGTTAGTTTCTATTAGACTAATTTAGAACTAAATTAATACTATCTAAAAAAAATAGCCCTAATCTAAATAGGGTTGGCCCTATATGGCAGAGACACAGCCAGCCCCAAGGCTATGCTCACCATGGCCTCGCGTGAGGCAGAGCGGGAGCAACGCGGCGGCCGGTCGAGCACGACACACGCGGCAGCACCGCAGCCATGTGATGCGGCCGTGCGCGTGGGGGGTGCGGCAGGGTGCACGTGTGGATGGCGCGGCCTGCAGTGGTGCTCGCCCGCCAGCGGCGGGGCCGGCCGACATGGCTACGCCGGGCAGTGGCGAGCAGGAGGGGAGGGCGGCGCGGTCTCGGGCGGGCCTGGAGCGCACGGGGTACGGGGCGGGGCGGCGAGCAGCAGGCGCGGCGTTGCGATAGAAGGCAACGGCGGCAGCTTTCAAAAGTAGCGCGCAAGCGGGGGCATCCGTCGGGGCGCAGTGGGGAGGCTCGACGGTCGTGGCGCAACAGGGGGATGGTGAGCGCGTGGGTGGCCGCGGGGGGTGCGGCTGGGCGCGACCCAGGGGCGAGCGCTCGGCTACGTGATGGGTACGAGGGGGGAAATCAGGGGATCGAGGGAGGAGCTCACGGGGAGGTGATTGGCACGCTCGGGGAGGTCGGGGATAGCCGGAGTTGCGCGGATCGACGCCGGGAAGCGGTGGTCGTCGTCGGGGAAGAAGGTCGCGGCCGACATCTTGGCGTCTCCTCGATCCAAATATACAGGCATAGATGACGTGGTCGACGTCGGGGATCCTTCTGGACGTATCCTTGCGGCGCGGGGTGGCTTCGGAGCGCGTTGGGGAAGGTGGCGCGGCGATGCAGCGCTCGGATATGCGCGAGGAAGAAGAAAGCAACGTGATGAGGGGGAGGAAAGGGGATGCTAGGGTTCGGGGGTGGCGCGGGGTGGCTCATGTAGGCGGCCAGGGGGGTGGATGGCCGCCACGCCCGTGGCCACGGCCGGCGGATTGCCGCCACGGTCACCCAGCCTCCTCTCTGTATAGTATAGAGGTAGGGGAGAGGCCTGTGGTGGGCTTGGGCTGCACGGTTTACTTGGGCTACAAGTGCACAGTAGTGTAGGCCTTTCTCTTTTTATTTTATTTTATTTATTATTTTGTAGTTTCTCCAATGTTCTGTATTTTAATTTAATACCATTCAATTTTTGTTGGACTTGAAACTTGTTATTTAAATACCAGGCTGCAAGTTGAATTAGCGCACAAAGTCTCATGTGGTTTGGAAACGTATAATTATTTGTTTTAAAAGGAAAATGTTCAAATAAAATTTGTTGGTCCTGTTTTGAACATTTTAAGGCCATTTTAACATTTAAAAAAAATTGGTTAACACATGACAATTACCTAGTGAATATTTGCAATATTTTGAACACTTTTGTTTTTTGTGTTTGAAGGAATAAATTTTTGACTTGCCTTTGAATTTAAATTTAACTAGGGTTTCAATCAAGGGGCAATATAAGCATAGCAAAACATGATGACATGGCACATTAGGGGAAGATCACTATAGCTTGACTACCGGGGTGTTACATCGTGTGGGCGGCGAGAGGTGGTGCAGCGGGTGGCTCGAGCGCTCTCTCTGTCATTGGTTGTGGTGGTGTCCAGATCCGAATCTGGAGCTCTAAGCTCGTCACGCTTGCCCTGGAGACCTCGTGGTGACGCAGTGGAGCTGCCGAGTGAAAGCCCTGCGCTTGTCGCCGATGACGGCGATGCTTGCGGGCACCGTTATCTTCTCGAAGGCGTCGTCGTGGTGCTCCTGTCCATGTCTTTGTTTCGGGTGAAAACCTTTGTTTGTTGTGGACTCGGCAGTGGCGACGTTTAGCGTCGTTATTGTCGTGGAGCTTAGGTATTATAGGGCTTAGCGTGGTGTTGTACTCAGTTCTTCCTGTACTCTCTTTAGATAACATAGTTGCGTGTGTTCTGCATGATCCGGTTACCCTGGGATTGGCATTGTATGAGGACTACCCCATGTCCTTGTATCATTCGTTAGTGTACTCAGTTCGGTTGTTGCCTTATATATAAAGCAGGGCGAAAGCCTGCTTCGAGAAGAAGGATATTGTCACATGAGTTGATGAACCAATGGGAGGAGATGAGATACAAGTTTTTATTATTCAAAAGAATGAACTTCCTGATGAAGTATATGGGAAATTTGATAGTAAACAAGCCTATACTACAAAATCTATGTATAATTGGTTGGAGAAAGATCTGGCTGGTGCCAACTATCACTGGTACAGCGAGGTGCTATACAAATGGTTTTTAACCCCTTTCCGCGACGGCGTTTCGAACCGTCGCCAAGTGAGCGACTGCGATAGGGGGGTCCTTCCCACACGACCCAGAAACCGTCGGGGATAGGGAGCCTTGATGCATAAAGTTGTCCCTACTAAACTGTTTCTGATATCTCGAATATCTGAAACGCTCCATCCTTGCAACTCGTTTGTGCTCGGATTGCCATTGCAGTCGGTATTCTGTGGTGCTACGTTTATGATGGGTGACCCATCACAAACGGTTCACGATTATAGAAGCAGAGAATCACACACATTTACTTTTCCTCGACTGTATGCAATTCGATGTAAGAGCGCACATAGTTGTCGCTATAAAACTGTATGCGAAGCTTGAATACATCCCACACGATTCATCCGTCGTACCCGCATCAGATGATCGACCTATCACACGCATTCTTCTATGACCAAACGTTTGTGATGCGCACAACATCACAAACAGTCCATAATTGCGAAGCATATGTGATAAGGTGACTATCGCAAACATTTAATAAGAAAGAACTGTGTGTGATGCTGTTGTTAATCGCACATGTTTTTTCTTGGCTGATCGTGTGTGCAGTAGAGATTGATCGCACACATAGTGGATCCTAGAAACGTGTCTGATCTCCACGTCTATCGCAGACGTTTTGCTTTCGCAAACCGTGTGCAGTGTAATCCCTAATTTAAAAATCACATGTTTTGAATTTGAAAGTAGGCAATCACTTATTTCATATCCAACCATGTTTATTGCAAATATAGGTTCAATCACGAATGCATAATTCGATGCACAAGTACATATACAGAAGAACTACAGAAGCACCAAGTAAAGAATGATGAACCACAGTTGTACTAAATACTGTAAAGAGAGAGGCGAAAGACATTCTGGTTGCTGGAGAAGGTGAAGCGGAATGCCCATATTGTTCCCTCCTCCATGCGTAATGCGCGCACGACTCTAGGCCAACCCCTTGTGATAGTTGCCCGTCCATCCTTCACTGTCTTCATTAGGACTTCTAGATGCTCATTGTAGTCTGGATGAAATACTTTAACCTTCATTGCATGTCCACCAATCATGTACTTTGCAAGGTAATCTTGAGTGAACTACTTCAGGAACCACTGCGAACGAAAAAGATTCAGACATTGTTGTCTAACAACTCATTATGGGCAGTAAAAAGAGAAGGCTGCAGAGTTTGTAGTTACCATCCTACAGCTCACTGTTGTGTTGGATAGAGCATAAACAAATAATTTGCTTGCCACCATTCATATCTTTTTGCTAATAATCCTTATCAGTTTCCTCACTTGATGCTTGTTCATGAATATCTCATTCCCCCATACGCAAAAAGGGTCGATGCGTGGATCCTTGCCAAGGGCATATGTACCTACAAGCAACAAGTCAATATTATAAGCTAACAAGTGTCCAGGCCTGGATCTATATACACTACATTATGGAATGGCAGGGGGAGTACAAGCCGAAGGATGAAACTAACCTCGGCGGAAAATGGTGGCCACTCCCGTTGTTGTCCTGCACAAGTAGTGGAAAGGCATGATAAGTACAGCAACCTTAGCATCAAACAAATATAGCAAAGGTAAACAACATCATCTCCAAATGATAGCTTGAACGTGTTGGTTTCAGCATGCTGTTAAAGCAGATATAAAATGGAAGGCAATGTTACCGATAATAGGCTTAACAACCATCAAATATTGCAATTCAAACTGGTATTGTTGAAAATGAATAGAACATAGGTAATGCTTAAACATCACACTGGATAAATGTGTAAAACTGAAATAAAGGCATGTGTTAACTACACCAGGCATAACTGGAACCAAATATAGCCGTTCAAACTGGTATTGATGCAGTCGGGCGGCACAGTTCTGACTTGCACATAATGAACATCACATTGTGAATGACTGAAATAAACAAGGCATAAATGATCAGTATAACAACCAAATATAGCCATTGAAAACTGGACAGAGTCTCACTGCAACCAACCTAACAAGCAAATACAGATAAACAGGGCATATGCTTGAAAACTGGACAAATGCTCACTACAACCAACCTAACAACCAAATACAGATAAACAAGGTATCTACTTGAAAACTGGACAAATGCTCACTGCAACCAACCTAACAACCAAATACAGATAAACAAGGCATCTGCTTGATAACTGGACAAATGCTCACTGCAACCAACCTAAGAACCAAATACATATAAACAAGGCATCTGCTCGATAATTGAAAAAATGCTCACTGCAACCAACCTAACAACCAAATACAGATAAACAAGGCATCTACTCACTATAAACAACCAAATATAGCCATCCGTGAAACTGAAGTGGACAATTCATACTTAAACATCACATAGCCCTATTGAACAATACATTTTTGCATAACTGAAATAATTAAACACGACACAGTTAAAACACCGCACGACAAATGCTACTATAACAAAGGGTACAGGTTGGCAAGCTAGAAAAGGTAAGATTTGCTGATAGGATGTTGCCTCACTTGTCATGGACGGGATCCTTCCAGTTGGAAGAGCACAGACCCATGGTGCGCTCTCTGATGTCACAGATGGGCTGTTTCACCTTGGAAGAAACTTTGTGGGTGCCCTCCTCGTGGTCGTGGTCGATGAGATCTGACTTGGCAATTGAGGATCCCAAGCCACCACCGTAGAACGTGTCCTTCAGAAATGACAAAATGGGCTCGATGGCGTACAAGGATCGCAAATCCTTGACCGCGTGGCGAAGGAGATCAGCGACAGGGCCGTCGAAGAGATCGACGGCGGTTGAACTAGAGGGGTTGGGGATGGACCACTTAATCTGTGACATGGCCCACGTGAAGCCGCCACTATCGACGAGCTTGATGTCGTAGCCAGCTTTCCCGAGATACAATAATACGCTAGCCCGCTGACATGAAGCCTTCGGCATGGCAACGTAGTCAATGTCTTCGCCGGCTTCCGCGGCGACGTGTTGCTCCGAGATCAACAGGTCGGGGCGAACAGCGGCCACCTCGCCAACGTCCGCCGAAGAGGCCATGATAAACCTCTTCTTGGCCAAATGCTCGTCGGGCTCCCCGGGATACGTGGTCGAGCTTAGGCTGCAACATTCTGGAGCAGGGGATGTGGATTTGGCGGGGAGGGACACCGCAAGCCTCATCTAAAAACTAAGGGGAGTGGGGCGACGGTATGGGAATCGCTGGGTAACCTGAACTTTATTATCTAAGCTAGGAGGAACGGGCAGATCGGCAGGGGTTGGCGGCGGCGGCGAGCTAGGGTTCGAGGGGGGGAGGGGGACGGGTGGGGGGACTATGGAGGGGGGTGGTGTTTGAGGATACACCACGGCTACTGAAAATTTTAGTAATGGTGGGTGGAGATGGTGGTGGACGAGGGAGGGCGACGGTTCAAATGCCTCGGCTACTGCAATTTTACTAGAAGGTCGGTGCTGGAGTAGTGTGGGCGACGGTTGAAGTACGGCGGCTACTAAAATTTGGGTAAAGGAATTGATGCGGGGCGGGAGTACCCAAAATCGCGCACTGTCCAATAAGAATATGCATGTATGATAATAAGGAAAAGTGGCGGGACCGCCGATTTTTGCAACGCTCAAGGCGGGTAGTTTGTTTTTAGATTTCTAGCTAGCTAGTCTATCGCACATGGTTCATCCTAATTTTTAGACGCAGACGTGGAATTCAATCTAAATAAACTACCCGCCTTTAGCTTGCGCAGGTGGTGATTTTACAGCGCACTTGCATCGCACACGGTTAAGCCAGTACCTCCACCTTTGCTCGCGCTTGCGCAGTCGTGGTGATTTTATAGCGCACTTGCATCGCACATAGTTGGGCCAGTACCTCCACCTTTGCTCGTGCTTGCCCAGTCATGGTGATTCACAGCCAACTTGCATCGCACACGATTAAGACATTATACTTGTGTCCGTTGAGCATCATCAGAGTCTTTGCAGCAAAAAAAATGTTAGAGAGGGTCAGAAGACAGCCACACCAGCATGTGGCCCAAATATATATGAGTTAAAAGGGTGGTCTGTGATGTTCAAAATTCCAATGCACAAATTTGACCGTGCGGGCCCATGGTTGGGCGCGTCGTCGAAGATTGATGAGAGGGGCCAGAAGTCAAGAACCACCTAGAAGTGGCCAAATATATGTAGGAATATAGGGTGTGATGTTTAAAACTTTAAATACACAATGCACAACTTTGGTGGCACCTACCCCGCAAACCCGAAAGCACCCTTGGATATATCTATAATGACATAATTTCGTAGCTAGCTAGGGTGCTTGACCCACCTCCCACTTCGTGTCAGCAGGGCGGATGCACGTAATGATACTTTGGTCATACATGCATGTCGCCATGACCTACCATAAGACGGACCAGTGAATCTATCGTTTGGTCAAACGACAACTGTTGTTGTCGATAAACCGCTTGGGCCAATAGATTGAACCATCATAAAAAATCGCACAAGAGGGACCACAAAACCAGCACTTCTTGCATGCGGCCCAAAATGATGTACATTGGAAGGGGTGATGTGTGTTTTCAATATAGAATAATGTACAGTTTAGATGTGGTGCCTGCCTCTCGATACAGACAACAACCATGAAGGCTAGGTAGTTAAGGACGAGATATGCAGGGTACGGTGTAGGTCGAACCCAACAATCCGAGCATGTGGGAGGGAATCCTGACAACGCATGAGCTCGAGCTTTGGTTGAACGACATGTGATGGGGACCAGCCCTAACACGAACTAGGAGGAATCCATTCATGGCCAACACATACCCCTCTTTATCGGTCAAAGGGATGATATATATATATACTCGGGGAGCCCACAGATATGTGTGTCGTCACAAAAAACCGCACAAGGGAGAAGTGGTCGATCAGAAGACCCCGTATACACTGCATGCGGCCCAAAAATATGTATGGGTACGGTGGTGTGTGATGTGTATAAATCCCGAATGCACAACTTTGATGGGCCACCAACAATATTACAAACCGAACACCGTACCCGACCCCAAGCCTGGTTCAATACGTACGATGTCGGTTTCCCAACTATGAGGCAGCGGGGGGGGGGGGGGTGTCGTCCAATGCATGCGCTCAAACTTTATTTGGTCTAACATGGCACACATAGCAATAGGAAACCATCATGGTCAAACCCTTCTCGTATGTTGGGTCAAAGGGATAGATTGTGTGGGCCCCCTCGTTATCGGTCAAGGATAATATATATACCTCTGGGAGCCCATAGATATGTGCGGCGTCTATAAACCGCACAAGGGAGACATGCTTGATTAGAACACCCGGCCCCCTATACCCCGCATGCGACCTGAAAAAAATGTATGGGTCTGGTGTGTGATTTGTTCAAATCCCGAAAGCACAAGTTCGATGGGGCACCAACTACATCAGTAACATTACAAACTAAACATCGTACCCCCCGCGACCAGGTTAAAGACGTACGATGTCGGGAACGCAACTTCGAGGCGGATGGGGGGGGGGGGGTAGGGGCCGGGTGCCGTCCAACGCATGTGCTGAAACTTGATTTGCTCTAACATAGCACACGGAGCAAAGAGTAAACCCTTCTCATGCGTTGAGTCAAAGGGATAATTTGTGTGGGCCTACAGATGTCGATCATTCATTGATTTTTGAGAACAAAAAATAACCAATAAAAACATAGTCTACAAATTAGCAAAACAAGGATCCCAAGGTTTATATAATCGCCATGACAAGTTACTATAGAGTCAATCATTCTTTCATTTTTTAGAACAAAAAATAACCAATAAAAACATAGTCTACAAATTAACAAAACAAGGATCCCAAGGTTTATATAATCGCCATGACAGGTCACTATAGAGACATTTATCTCTATAATGACCGTGTCATAGCGTTTAAATGAAGCTTGAGATATGCAACTTCCCACCGGGTCACCCATCCTTAGACTACTCCATCCAGAGCATGCTTAACTTCTGCATTCTATTCGACTAGGCTAGCAGATGGGAAGCCGCCCCTTGCTGATAGGAATTGCCTCCTTGCCTTTAAGGCGTTTCACGCTGGTCACCCTATGGGACCTACTCCCTCCTACCACACACATTTGTGCTTTTAGAAACTGTGTGCGATATTTACATGGCCGGTGTGTCGCCGCCTAGCCTTCAATGATCACAGACACTAGCAGCGGGAAAACGATGGGAGAAGAGGCGGGAAACCGATGAGAGGAGTGGCGGGAAACGGTAGCGTGTTTGGATATATAACAACATTAATATAGAAAACTTAGTAGAGAAGGAAGCGTGAGCTAGCACGACCCATGCGCACAGTGCTTACCCATATACTGCATGTGCTGTCGAAAGGGATGAGGATTAACGTTCGATCTGGGAGCATCCAACGCTGCAGACGTACGATCCATGGGGTTTGGGTTTTGGCCAATCAGAACGCACGACTTTCGTGAGTGAACCGTGTGCTATTTGAAAACATTTTGTGAGAAGAATCTCGGTTTTTAAATCCCCGTAAATCCAAAACTCACCCGAAAATCGTGAAACTTGGCATGGTGTCACGACATGGCACATATATGTCGAGGAATTTTTTTTGTCCATTTTGGCACATGTTTTATTACAAGCCTCTTACAAACCGTAGCTTCTCTCAAAGAAGCCTCATGGTTCCGATAGGGAAACGTGTCCCCCTTGTGGGCGAAACGATAGTCACTGCCTCTTTTCGCCTTGTATTTTCTTCTACGGGCAACATGGAACGACAGGATATCCGTGCTAAAATTTAAACTTATTCAGGGTTCGTTTGGCCTTTTTATACACTAATTGAGTTTCCTAGGCATTTAATGTCCATAATTCAAATATGAACTACAAATACATGCTCTAGTTCACCAAAATGGCTAGAAAATTATACATGTGTCCTTGGGTGCATGTTTAGGTCCCATGCCAGGAATGGGAATGAATTACAACCGTACCGGCGTCCTGGCTCATCCTCAAACATTTGGAATCTCGGTTTTTAAATCAACATAAATCCAAAACTCATGAGAAAGTCATGAAAGTTGGAATGGTGTCACGCCATGGCACATATATGTCATGGTAAAAACATTGTCCAATTTGGGCCAAGCTTTATTACAAACCTCTTACAAACCGAAGCCTGTCGCAAGAACTCTCGTGGTTTCGATAGGGAAACGTGTCCCCTTGTGGGCAAAATGATAATCGCTCCCTCTTCTAGCCTTGTATTTTCTTCTACACGCAACATGGAACAACAGGAGATTTGCGCTGAACTTTGAAATTATTCAGGGTTCGTTTGACCTTTTTATTCATTAATTGAGTTTTCTAGGCATTTAATGTCCATAATTCAAATTTGAACTACAAATACATGCTCCAGTGCACCAAAATGGCTAGAAAAAACATACATGTGTCCTTGGGGTGCATGTTTAGGTCCCATGGAAGGAATGGGAATGAATTCAACCGTCTCGGCGTCCTGACTCGGCCACAAACATTGCGAATCTCGGTTTTTAAATCTCTGTAAATCCAAAACTCACTAGGAAATCATGAAACTTGGCATGGCGTCACTACATGGCACATATATGTCGTGGTAAAATAATTGTCCAATTTGGGCCAAGCTATATTACAAGCCTCATACAAGCCGAAGCTTCTCGCAACCCTCGTGGTTCCGGTAGGGAAACATGCCCCTCTTGTGGGCGAAACGATAATCGTTGCCTCTTCTCGCCTTGAATTTTGTTTTCTACAGGCAACATAGAATAACAGGAGTGTCGTGCTGAAATTTGAAACTGTTCAGGGTTCGTTTGGCCATTTTATATATTAATTGAGTTTTCTAGGCATTTAATGTAGTCCATAATTCAAATTTGAACTACAAGCACATGCTCCAGTGAAGCAAAATGGATGGAAAATCATACATGTGTCATTGGGTGCATGTTTAGGTATCATTGAAGGAATGGGAATGAATTACAAACTTCTCGCCGTCTTGAAACATTGAGAATCTTGGTTTTTAAATCCCAGTAAATCGAAAACTCACCCAAAAACATGAAACTTGGCATGGTTTCATGACATGGCACATATATGCAGTGGTAAAAAAATCGTCCAGTTTGAGACAAGGCACACACATTAATAGCCAACGAAGTCGTTTTGAAACAAATAGCTGACACGTTAATATCGCAAATGGTTGTATTATATGAACCGTGTGTTCCCGCAACCATTTAAGTGCGGCCACGCGTCCCTCTTTTCTTATGGGATAGTACTACCTCCATCCTCGTTCATTGGTCATCTTTGTATTTTGTGCCAAAATTTAACCATACTCGATGGCATGTGTGCAGCTGTTTGATTAGATGGGTCAAGCGCGAGAAGTCCGCCGTGCAGGCTCGACGGGACGCGTGCGAGCAGTCCGCCACGTAGGCTCGATGGGACGCGTGCATCCTATCCACCTCGCAGGCTCGACGGGACACGTGCGAGCAGCAAGGCCGCCCATGCTCATCGAGAAGCGAGCTCTTTGACCTCCATCCACCAGCCGCCCGCCTCGCTCGCAACTTCTCCATAATGGCGGCCGAGCCGCTGTTTAACACGCCGTTAATTAAAGCACCTGGACGAAGGGTGTTTGCTTGTGATCCCATGGCCCCGCTCAATGTTAGCATTTGCTTTGTTCGTGTTTTCAACTCGTATTCTGGCCTAATTTAAAATGCCACATAGGGCAACGGATAATACGACGACAAATAAAATGGCAACAAATAATACGACGACAAATTTACAATGGCGCGGATAATAATTGTCTTACATATTCCGGATAATTTAAAATGCCACATGCGGCAAAGCCCAGAAGACACGGGGGCAAGAGAAGAAGGAAATCGCAGACAACGATCTGGGTCGCTATTATCTCTACTCCTCGATGGATTGCCGGGCGATGACATCCTCCAGCTCCTTCTTGAATTCTTCACGACTTTTCTTGAAAGCAGCCACGGATTCCTCCACCTCCTTCTCGCGCTCGATCTGAAGCTTGCTCAAGTCACCCATCAGTTCCTCGATGACCGCTGTCAGCGTCATCCCCGAGGCACTGCTCTGCTCATGCAGCATCTTCCAGCTGGCGGCCTCCTCCTCCTTCTCGGCGAGCGCCTTGAGGAGCTTCGCATTGTCACCCATGAGTTGCTCGACGAGGCTGGTCGCCTTCTCAACCGAGGCATCGCTGATCTCGAGCAGCTTCATCAAGCCGTCAACCAGCTCCTGCTGCTTAATGAGGCCAGCAAGAATGTCGTCATCGCCGGCCAAGGACTACAGCAACGCCAGCTCGTCGCAATCGCCGATGCGGCGAGTGCGCTTGTGAGAGCCCTTGCGTGCCTGTGAGAACTTGTTCGAGGGCTCCGTGGCACGCCGGGACATCTCTGCTGCGGCTGCCGCTTGGCGGCGGGACCTCTCTAGTGCTTTCGCGGCCTTGGTATTTGTTGCCTGGTTATATGTCCACCCGAAACTCCTCCTACCGGTCATGGCGGAACGACTTGACAGGAAAGACCAGTTTTGTGGGTGATGAGGAGAGGAACTGTGAAGTAATTTTTGAGTGGGTAGTTTTTATAGCCCGGTGCTAAGTGTGAACACATATTAGTTTGATCGGTGTGAACAGATTTGCAATTACTTATTGCGTTGTAATCTGCAATATGACGAGAAACAAGGTCAAAATTTATTGATGGTTCTGGGCCTACAAAGCCCGTTTCTGTTATTCTGGCTCATCGCAAACAGTTCTTATGGATCAACCATATGCCACGCATCGGAAGCCCGAAACGTGGGCCCGTGTTCTTGGATGTACGTGTACGTGCCTGCCCACTATCACACACGGTCAAGATATCACCACCGTGTCCGATGGATGTGCTGACGCGCCTCCCACGGGGTGCCAGAAGGTTGACCACGTGGTTGCTCGCTGTTGAGGCGACCACGGCGCGCTCTGCTCGCATCTGTCCACGCGTTTTGCTCGCCATTGAGGCGGCCGCGGCGCGCTCTGCTCTGGCGTCCCTGCGCGCGCTCTGCTCGCCGTTGAGGCAAATTTACAATGGCAACGGTTAATAATTGTCTTACATATTTAGGATAATTTAAAATGCCACATGCGGCAACGCCCAAAACACTCAAGACCTACATATGCATACAATTATAATAAAATATAGGCTAAAAGGCTGAGCTGGCGGCCTTCCGACGACGGTCTTCTCAAACTCCATGATCAGCATAGCACCCTTGGGGCCGTTCATTCCAAGTGTCCCGACCCGCCTTCGCCTACGGAGCTGCTGGCGCTGGGAGGCTCTTGGGGCTGCTGGGCCTCTTCCAGAAGAGCTTGACAGCGTGCATTTGTGCGCATGATATCTCCGCGGAACCGCTCCATTTCCATGTCTCTGGCCTGGTAGCAAATTCCGTCCATCACCTGCATCCACAAGATATCACGTTGGCGATGTTCTACTTCATCGAGGACATCAACTCCACCAAGGATGCGCCGAGCCTGGCAACCACATCGTCGGGATTGAGGTTGACATGGCCGCCGCGGGCAATGATGAAGCCGCACGCTGGCTGTGTCTTGACTGAATCATAGAGGTCCTCTGCCCATTCCTTGCGGGGCATCAGGCTCTCGATGAGCACTGGTGACGGCGGCTCTTCGGGTGGGTCATCGATCATGCCGCCGAGCAGCTTTGGATCTTTTGCATGGTGGATGGCAAACTGCTCATCACACCTCCTCTGCAATATGTCGATTGTGCGCCCAAGGACTGTCACGCCGATATCGCTGCCGATGGGCCATGGTGCATGCACCGGCTGATGAAGCTCTTGCTCCCCGACCTGCTCCATCTCGTTCTCCTCGCCGAAGATGTAACGCAGGTAGGGGTCGACATTGAAGCTTTGGTCGTCGCCTGGCATGCTTCGAATAACTAATGGTAGATGGGTGAGGACTAGATATGCGCAGAGTGTCGTGACGGTGCGTTGCCGCCTGGGTTATATGCAGCAAGCCATTAGCTGGTGGCGGGAAACCGATGAGGGAAGAGGCGTGGATTTTACAATTCACCCATGTGGAGCGCGGGAAGCATTCGCTGGAGCGCGGGAAGACTAAGTGGAGCACACACACAACCCGAATACCGTATGCAGTGCCACATGTTATTTATCACACACGTGTTAACATAAGGAAACATATGTGTAACTTACTAATCATCGCACACGAGTACTCGCAAACGCATCATGTGCGATACTCCCAGCCACCGCAAGCAACTAGTTTGCATTTTTCAAAGTTTTTTGTACAAACAGAATCGCACACGAACTAACTATAGTAAGCGTCTGTGTTATAATTTCTCATCGCAAATAGTTCATCCGAGTGGGCTGTTTACTGCGTATCACACACATCTTGTTTACACGAATCGTTTGTGTTCTTTTGGCTCATCGCAAACAGTTCATCTATGTGAACTGTATGCCGCATATCACACACATCTTGTTAAGTTGAACAATTTCTGTTCTCTTCCGTAATAAAAAACAATTCGTCTGAGTGAAACATATGCCGTATATCACACACACCTTGATCTGGCTGACTGTTTTTGTTGCATTCCCTAATAGCAAACAGTTCATTGGAGCGAACTGTATGTCGTATATCCCACACACATTGATATGGCTGCCCGTTTCTGTTGTTCGGTCTAATCGCAAACAGTTCGTATGGATCAACCGTATGCCCCGCATCGCACACGTAACTAAAATCTGAACCGTGTTTGAAGTCTCCGCCATCGCAAACATTTTGCATCTTTTTTGACGATTTTTTTACATCCCCGTTTGCGATTAATGCATCGCACACAGTTTCGTCAAAGGGTCTCTGATCATAGTGTCGCGTTAGCAGCATCCTGCAGTAGTGTATAGTTGGATTTGGAGTGCTAAATACCTTTGAATATCCAAATCTCCTTATGGCAGCTATTTTAAAATTCCATCCTCACCAGGGATAACATGAAAAAAAGGTTTTGGCCTGGTAATCGAAGTTGCTCTTTCTGTAAACATTTAGAAGCATCGCAATCCCCCGCAAAAAAAGAAACATCGCAAAAAATAGTTTTCCTATGCCCAATGGTGAGATTTATATGGATAAATGTTGGTTCAATGTTGGGTAATGATCTCTTCCCAAATTGTGTCTGACAATACTATGCAACCTGGTCTCGCGAAAACATATACGGTTGGTTTGGTAGCTATTTGCTGGTCTGTTTGGTCGGCGCATTACCGTGCAACCTTCGAGTGTAAGTGGATTAACACTCCGTTTGAAATTGTTTTCACAGCTTGTGCCTTCTTAAAATACTGTGCAAGTCTTCACAAGCCAAAGGTGATGAACATGGTCAAACATGGAGCAGAGATGCTGAAGGTGAATGCTTCGCAAATGCTTCTATTGTGCGGTCCCCCGGTGCCTGGGACTGGTGACAGGGATGACTTGCTTGTGGCCCGTGAGCTGCTTTGCCTCTTAGGCAAGGCCACAGGTTTAGAGTCTTTTCCTAGTTAGCAACAGGAATTCCCATGCAGGTACTTAGGCTTGCCTCTCCACTTGAGGCGGCTCAAGTGGTCAGACACCCGATTCTTCCTTGATATGATGGGTTCTAGGATGGCAGGTTGGAAGGGGAAGTTGTTCAACATGACTTGTTGGCTCACGCTAATTAATTTTGTTCTCATGTCATGCCTCGTCTTCTTCGCAACAATATCCCCCTCCCTAAGTAGTTAATTGGAAATGGCAATAAGTTTATGTGTGCTTCCCTCTGGAAGGGGGCCGATGAGTGCAACAGTGGCCATTGCCTTGTCAGCTGGCAGCAGGTTTGCCGCCCAAAATCCCTGGGCAGACTGGACATCAAGAACATGCCTCCTTTGGTTTGGAGGAATTGTGTAGGAAAAATTGAAGGAAATATGCCCTAGAGGCAATAATAAAGTTGTTATTTTATATTTCCTTATTCGTGATAAAGGTTTATTATTCATGCTAGAATTGTATTGATCGAAAACCATAATACATGTGTGAATACATAAACAAACACCGTGTCCCTAGTAAGCCTCTACTGGACTAGCTCATTGATCAAAGATGGTTAAGGTTTCCTGACCATGGACATGAGTTGTCATTTGATAACGGGATCACATCATTAGGAGAATGATGTGATGGACAAGACCCATCCGTTAGCTTAGCATAATGATCATTCAGTTTTATTGCTATTGCTTTCTTCATGTCAAATACATATTCCTTCGACTATGAGATTATGCAACTCCCGGATACTGGAGGAATGCCTTGTGTGCTATCAAACATCACAACGTAATTGTGTGATTATAAATATGCTCTACATGTATCTCCGAAGGTATTTGTTGAGTTGGCATAGATCGAGATTAGGATTTGTCACTCCGAGTTTCGGAGAGGTATCTCTGGGCCCTCTCAGTAATACACATCATAAGCTTGCAAGCAAACGACTAAGGAGTTGGTCATGAGGTGATGTATTACGGAACGAGTAAAGAGACTTGCCGGTAACGAGATTGAACTAGGTATGAAGATACCGGCGATCGAATCTCGGGCAAGTAACATACCGATGGACAAAGGGAATTATGTATGTTGTCATAACGGTTCGACCGATAAGGATCTTCGTAGAATATGTAGGAGCCAATATGGGCATCCAGGTTCCACTATTGGTTATTGACCGGAAATGTGTCTCGGTCATGTCTACATAGTTCTCGAACCTGTAGGGTCTGCATGCTTAACGTTCGTTGACGATATAGTTATATGAGTTATGTGATTTGGTGACCGAATGTTGTTCGGAGTCCCGAATGAGATCACGGACATGACGAGGAGTCTTGAAATTGTCGAGAGGTAAAGATTGATATATAGGATGATGGTATTCGGACATCGGAAGTGTTTTGGGGGTCACCGGAACAGGTTTCGGGCACCCCCGGCAAAAGATATGGGCCTTATGGGCCAAGAGGGGAAACACACCAGCCACAAGGGGCTGGTGCGCCCCCATATGGGCCGGCCAAGGTGGAGAAAGGAAAGGGGAAGGAGGAAAGGAAAGAAAGGGAATAGGATTCCCCCTTCCTTCCACCGACCCCCCTTTCCTTCCCCCTCCGACAAATAAGGCAGGGGGCGCGCCATTTGGGAGGACCCCAAGTAGGATTCAGCCTACTTGGGGTGCCCTCCTGGCTGCTCCCTCCTCCCCTCCACCTATATATATATGTGGGAGGGGGGCGCCTAGCACAACCAGACAATTGTTTAGCCATGTGCGGCGCCACCCTCCACCGTTTACACCCCCGGTCATATTTTCGTAGTGCTTAGGCGAAGCCCTGCGGAGATCACTTCACCATCACCGTCACCACGCCGTCGTGCTGACGGAACTCATCTACTACCTTGATGTCTTACTGGATCAATAAGGCGAGGGACGTCACCGAGCGGAATGTGTGCAGAACGCGGAGGTGCCGTACGTTCGGTACTTGATCGGTTGACGTGAGAAGAAGTTCGACTACATCAACCACGTTGTAAAACGCTTCCGCTTACGGTCTACAAGGGTACATAGATACACTCTCCCCCTCGTTGGTATGCATCTCCTTGGATAGATCATTGCGTGTGCGTAGATTTTTTTTCCATGCAACGATTCCCAATAGTGGTATCAGAGCCAGGTCAATGCGTAGATGATTTGCACGAGTAGAACACAAAGAGTTGTGGGAGGTGATAGTCATACTGCTTACCACCAATGTCTTATTTTGATTCGGCGGTATTGTGGGATGAAGCGGTCCGGACCAACCTTACATGTCCACGTACATGAGACCGGTTCCACCGACAGACATGCAACTAGTTTTGCATAAAGGTGGCTGGCGGGTGTCTGTTTCTCCTACTTTAGTTGAATCGAATTTGACTGCGGCCGGTCCTTGAAGAAGGTTAAAACAGCAAACTTGAGGAATCACCATTGTGGTTTTTGCCGTAGGGAAGAACGGTTCTTGCTAGAAGCCCGTAGCAGCCACATAAAACTTGCAACAGCAAAGTAGAGGACGTCTAACTTGTTTTTGCAGGGCATGTTGTGATGTGATATGGACAAGGCATGATGTGATATACATTGTTGTATGAGATGATCATGTTTTGTAAGTTATCGGGAACTGGCAGGAGCCTTATGGTTGTCGCTTTATTGTATGAAATGTAAACGCCATGTAATTGCTTTACTTTATCACTACGCGTTAGCGATAGTTGTAGAAGCAATAGTTGGCGAGACGACCACGACACAACGATGGAGATCAAGGTGTCGAGCTGGTGACAATGGAGATCATGATGATGCTTTGGAGATGGAGATCAAAAGCGCAAGATGATGGCCATATCATGTCACATATTTTGATTGCATGTGATGTTTATCCTTTATGCATCTTATTTTGCTTAGAACGGCGGTAGCATTATAAGATGATCCCTTCACTTAATTTCAAGATAAAAGTGTTCTGCCTGAGTATGCACCGTTGCTACAGTTCATCGTGTTGAGACACCACGTGATGATCGGGTGTGATAGACTCTACGTTCACATACAACGAGTGCAAGACAGTTTTGCACATGCGGAATACTTGGGTTAAACTTGACGAGCCTAGCATTTACAGACATGGCCTCGGAACACTGGAGACCAAAAGGTCAAACGTGAATCATATAGTAGATATGATCAACATAGAGATGTTCACCATTGATGACTACCCCATCTCACGTGATGATCGGACATGGGTTAGTTGATTTGGATCACGTATCACTTAGATGACTTGAGGGATGTCTATTTAAGTGGGAGTTCTTAAGTAATTTGATTAATTGAACTTAATTTATCATGAACATAGTCCTGATAGTATTTGCATATCTATGTTGTAGATCAATGGCCTGTGCTACCGTTCCCCTGAATTTTAATGCGTTCCTAGAGAAAGCTAAGTTGAAAGACGATGGTAGCACCTACACGGACTGGATTCGTAACTTGAGGATTATCCTCATTGCTGCACAGAAGAATTTTGTCCTTGATGCACCGCTAGGTGACAAGCCCCCTCCTGCTAATGTAGACGCTTTGAACGTCTGGCAGACGCGGTCTGATGACTACTCTATAGTTCAGTGTGCCATGCTTTACGGCTTAGAACCGGGACTTCAAAGACGTTCTGAACGTCATGGAGCATATGAGATGTTCCAAGAGTTGAAGTTAATATTTCAAGCAAATGCCCTGATTGAGAGATATGAAGTCTCCAACAAGTTCTATAGCTGCAAGATGGAGGAGAACAGTTCTGTCAGTGAACACATACTCAAAATGTCTGGGTATTATAATCACTTGACTCAGCTGGGAGTTGATCTTCCAGTTGATTGTGTCATTGACAAAGTTCTTCAATCACTGCCACCAAGCTACAAAGGCTTCGTGATGAACTATAATATGCAAGGGATGAACAAAACAATTCCCGAGCTCTTCACAATGCTTAAGGCTGCGGAGGTAGAAATCAAGAAAGAGCATCAAGTGTTGATGGTTAACAAGACCACTAGTTTCAAGAAAAAGGGCAAGGGAAAGAAAGGGAACTTCAAGAAGAATGGCAAGCAAGTTGCCACTCCCGGGAAGAAGCCCAAAGCTGGACCCAAGCCTGAAACTGAGTGCTTCTACTGCAAAGGGACTGGTCACTGGAAGCGGAACTGCCCCAAGAATTTGGCGGATAAGAAGGATGGCAAAGTGAACAAAGGTATATTTGATATACATGTCCTTACTAATGCTCGTAGTAGCGCCTGGGTATTTGATACTGGTTTGGTTGCTCATATTTGTAACTCAAAACAGGAGCTACGGATTAAACGAAGATTGGCTAAGGACGAGGTGACGATGCACGTCGGGAATGGTTCCAAGGTCGATGTGATCGCCATCAGCACGCTACCTCTACATCTACCTTTGGGATTAGTTTTAGACCTGAATAATTGTTATTTGGTGCCAGCGTTGAGCATGAACATTATATCTGGATCTTGTTTAGTGCGAGACGGTTATTCATTTAAATCAGAGAATAATGGTTGTTCTATTTATATGAGTAATATCTTTTATGGTCATGCACCCTTGAAGAGTGGTCTATTTTTGTTGAATCTCGATTGTAGTGATACACATATTCATAATATTGATGCCAAAAGATGCAAAGTTGATAATGATAGTGCAACATATTTGTGGCACTGCCGTTCAGGTCATATTGGTGTAAAGCGCATGAAGAAACTCCATGCAGATGGGCTTTTGGAATCACTTGATTATGAATCATTTGATACTTGCGAACCATGCCTCATGGGCAAGATGACTAAAACTCTGTTCTCCGGAACAATGGAGCGAGCTAATGACTTATTGGAAATAATACATACCGATGTATGCGGTCTGATGAGTGTTGAGTCACGCGGCGGGTATCGTTATTTTCTGACTTTCACAGATGATTTGAGCAGATATGGGTATATCTACTTAATGAAACACAAGTCTGAAACATTTGAAAAGTTCAAAGAATTTCAGAGTGAAGTGGAGAATCATCGTAACAAGAAAATAAAGTTTCTGCAATCTGATCGCGGAGGCGAATATTTGAGTTATGAGTTTGGCCTTCATTTAAAACAATGTGGAATAGTTTCACAACTCACGCCACCTGGAACACCACAGCGTAATGTTGTCTCCGAACGTCGTAACCGTACTTTATTAGATATGGTGCGATCTATGATGTCTCTTACCGATTTACCACTATCGTTTTGGGGTTATGCATTATAGACAGCTGCTTTCACGTTAAATAGGGCACTGTCTAAATCCGTTGAGACGACACCATATGAACTATGGTTTGGCAAGAAACCTAAGCTGTCATTTATTAAAGTTTGGGGTTCCGACACTTATGTCAAAAGGCTTCAACCTGATAAGCTCGAACCCAAATCGGAGAAGTGCGTCTTCGTAGGATACCCTAAGGAAACAATTGGGTACACCTTCTACCACAGATCCGAAGGCAAGATCTTTGTTGCCAAGAATGGAACCTTTCTAGAGAAGGAGTTTCTCTCGAAAGAAGAGAGTGGGAGGAAAGTAGAACTTGATGAGGTAATTGTACCTTCTCTCGAATTGGAAAGTAGTTCATCAGAGAAAACCGTTCCCGTGATGCCCACACCAATTAGAGAGGAAGCTAATGATGATGATCATGAAACTTTGGATCAAGTTACTACAGAACTTCGTAGGTCAACCAGAACACGATCGCACCAGAGTGGTACGGGAATCCTGTACTGGAAGTCATGTTACTATACCAAGGCGAGCCTATGAACTATGAAGAAGCTATGATGAGCCCAGATTCCGACAGATGGCTTGAGGCCATGAAATCTGAGATAGGATCCATGTATGAGAACAAAGTGTGGACTTTGGTGGATTTGCCCGATGATCGGCAAGCCATCAAAAATAAATGGATCTTCAAGAAGAAGACTGACGCTGATGGTAATGTTACTGTCTATAAAGCTCGACTTGTCGCAAAAGGTTTTCGACAAGTTCAAGGGGTTGACTACGATGAGACTTTCTCACCCGTAGCGATGCTTAAGTCCATCCAAATCATGTTAGCAATTGCCGCATTTTATGATTATGAAATCTGGCAAATGGACATCAAAACTGCATTTCTTAATGGATTTCTTAAGGCAGAATTGTATATGATGCAACCAGAAGGTTTTGTCGATCCTAAAGGTGCTAACAAAGTGTGCAAGCTCTAGCGATCCATCTATGGACTAGTGCAAGCATCTCGGAGTTGGAATATACGCTTTGATGAAGTGATCAAAGCATATGGATTTATACAGACTTTCGGTGAAGCCTGTATTTACAAGAAAGTGAGTGGGAGCTCTGTAGCATTTCTGATATTATATGTGGATGACATATTGTTGATTGGAAATGATATAGAATTTCTGGATAGCATAAAAGGATACTTGAATAAGAATTTTTCAATGAAAGACCTCGGTGAAGCTGCTTATCTATTGGGCATCAAGATCTATAGGGATAGATTGAGACGCTTAATAGGACTTTCACAAAGCACATACCTTGATAAAGTTTTGAAGAAGTTCAAAATGGATCAGTCAAAGAAAGGGTTCTTGCTTGTGTTGCAAGGTGTGAAGTTGAGTAAGACTCAATGCCCGACCACTGCAGAAGATAGAGAGAAAATGAAAGTCATTCCCTATGCTTCAGCCATAGGTTCTATCATGTATGTTATGCTGTGTACCAGACCTGATGTGTGCCTTGCCATAAGTCTGGCAGGGAGGTACCAAAGTAATCCAGGAGTGGATCACTTGACAGCGGTCAAGAACATCCTGAAGTACCTAAAAAGGACCAAGGATATGTTTCTCGTTTATGGAGGTGATAAAGAGCTCGTTGTAAATGGTTACGTCGATGCTAGCTTTGACACTGATCCGGATGACTCCAAGTCACAAACCAGATACGTATTTATATTGAATGGTGGAGCTGTCAGTTGGTGCAGTTCCAAGCAGAGCGTCGTGGCGGGATCTACGTGTGAAGCGGAGGAAATAGCTACTTCGGAAGCAGCAAATGAAGGAGTCTGGATGAAGGAGTTCATATCCGATCTAGGTGTAATACCTAGTGCATCGGATCCAATGAAAATCTTTTGTGACAACACTGGAGCAATAACCTTGGCGAAGGAATCCAGGTTTCACAAGAGAACCAAACACATCAAGAAACGCCTCAACTCCATTCGTGAACAAGTCAAGGATTGAGACATAGAAATTTGCAAGATACATATGGATCTGAATGTAGCCGACCTGTTGACTAAGCCTCTTCCACGAGCAAAACATGATCAGCACCAAGACTCCATGGGTGTTAGAATCATTACAATGTAATCAAGATTATTGACTCTAGTGCAAGTAGGAGACTGAAGGAAATATGCCCTAGAGGCAATAATAAAGTTGTTATTTTATATTTCCTTATTCATGATAAAGGTTTATTATTCATGCTAGAATTGTATTGATCGGAAACCATAATACATGTGTGAATACATAAACAAACACCGTGTCCCTAGTAAGCCTCTACTAGACTAGCTCGTTGATCAAAATGGTTAAGGTTTCTTGACCATGGACATGAGTTGTCATTTGATAACGGGATCACATCATTAGGAGAATGATGTGATGGACAAGACCCATCTGTTAGCTTAGCATAATGATCATTCAGTTTTATTGCTATTGCTTTCTTCATGTCAAATACATATTCCTTCGACTATGAGATTATGCAACTCCCGGATACCGGAGGAATGCCTTGTGTGCTATCAAACGTCACAACGTAACTGGGTGATTATAAATATGCTCTACAGGTATCTCCGAAGGTATTTGTTGAGTTGGCATAGATCGAGATTAGGATTTGTCACTCTGAGTTTCGGAGAGGTATCTCTGGGCCCTCTTGGTAATGCACATCATAAGCTTGCAAGCAAACGACTAAGGAGTTGGTCACGAGGTGATGTATTATGGAACGAGTGAAGAGACTTGCCGGTAACGAGATTGAACTAGGTATGAAGATACCGATGATCGAATCTCGGGCAAGCAACATACCGATGGACAAAGGGAATTACGTATGTTGTCATAACGGTTCGACCGATAAAGATCTTCGTAGAATATGTAGGAGCCAATATGGGCATCCAGGTTCCGCTATTGGTTATTGACCGGAAATGTGTCTCGGTCATGTCTACATAGTTCTCGAACCCGTAGGGTCCACACGCTTAACGTTCGTTGATGATATAGTTATATGAGTTATGTGATTTGGTGACCGAATGTTTTTCGGAGTCCCGAATGTGCTCACGAACATGAGGAGGAGTCTCGAAATGGTCGAGAGGTAAAGATTGATATATAGGACGTTGGTATTCGAATACCGGAAGTGTTTCGGGGGTCACCGGGTACTTATCGGGTCATCGGAAGGGGTTTCGGGCACCCCCGGCAAAAGATATGGGCCTTATGGGCCAAGAGGGGAAACACACCAGCCACAAGGGGCTGGTGCGCCCCCCATATGGGCCGGGCAAGGTGGAGAAAGGAAAGGGGAAGGAGGAAAGGAAAGAAAGGGAATAGGATTCCCCCTTCCTTCCACCTCCCCCTCCGACAAATAAGGCAGGGGGGCGCGCCACTTGGGAGGACCCCAAGTAGGATTCGGCCTACTTGGGGCGCCCTCCTGGCTGCTCCCTGCTCCCCTCCACCTATATATATGTGGGAGGGGGGGGGGGGGCGCCTAGCACAACCAGACAATTGTTTAGCCATGTGCGGCGCCCTCCTCCACCGTTTACACCCCCGGTCATATTTTCGTAGTGCTTAGGCGAAGCCCTGCAGAGATCACTTCACCATCATCGTCACCACGCCGTCGTGCTGACGGAACTCATATACTACCTCGACGTCTTGCTGGATCAAGAAGGCGAGGGATGTCACCGAGCTGAACATGTGCAGAACACGGAGGTGCCGTACGTTCGGTACTTGGTCGGTTGACGTGAGAAGAAGTTCGACTACATCAACCGCGTTGTAAAACGCTTCCGCTTACGGTCTACGAGGGTACGTAGACACACTCTCCCCCTCATTGCTATGCATCTCCTTGGATAGATCATTGCGTGTGCGTAGAATTTTTTTTGTTTTCCATGCAACGATTCCCAACAAAAAATTCTTTACTGCCCTTTGGTTTCTGGGAATGGAATCCTATTCCTATGGAGGAATTCTTCCTATACTCACATTTCATAGGAAAATAAACATTATCTTAGACTCAATGAAAAAATTCCTATGATGTGAATCAAAGGACATCTATTTTCATATTCCTATTCATGGGATTTGAGATGTATGACATCTTATTTCCTACAATTTCCTATTCCTTTGATATTCCTACCCTATGAACCAAAGGACGACTCAGCACTTCTGCTGCGGTGACTCTGATATAGTTGGATGATAAGGACAAGCCTTCGGTGGGAACGCCTATGCCGAGCGATGCAACTGATCAGTGTCTTTTTGCCGCTTCGGTTGTCGTCACGGTTAATGATGGGTGTACGGTTAAGTTCCGGAGATCGCATTGGCTCCAGGGCATGGCTCTAGTGGACATTTCCCCCAACCTTTTTCGAGACTGTATGCTTCAAAAACAAGTTGGTGGCTTTCGAGATGAACAATAGCAGATGGATTTGTCAGTTTAGGGCGATCTCTACGCCGGAGCAGCTAGCTGAGTTTGCCCAACTATGGACTATGCTCAGCCACTTCGTCCTCCTGCCTCAGCACTGGCTCGAAGACGATGTTCTTCCTCTGCAACACCGTTATTTCCTTCTCTCCTCCGCCTTCGGGTTGGCTGACTTCTTGGCCTTGCCTTGACCTCTCTGGGGCGCCATGACGGCTGTTGAGGGAGTGGATGTGAGGAGGAGGAAGGGGCAATGGCGCGGTGGAGTGGTGTGCTCTGCTCTGGCACGAGGAAGAAGATGAAGGAGGCAGCTGCTAGATTGGGAGCGGAAGATAGTAAATGGGTAGAGCCCCTCACGGTTTCCTTTTTATGGGGAAGGCACGGGGCTGGCTCTTTACCATCCGGCGTGGCTACGCTTTTTAGGCGCACTACCCCAGGTGGCCGTTTCCATCCACCTCTCCCATGTTCTGCATTTAATGCGCGTCGTGGGGGGCGTGGTAAAAGAGAAGATTACAATAGTTATTCCCTACATGAGTGCCCATGCAATGTTTGGGCCTAGCCTAATGACGCCTCGCATATGTGTGTGGCCCAGGCCTGGGGGCTCCTATCGGTGTACTAAAACAGGGGTCCATTAGTACCCTGGACTTGTGCAGAGGCAGCTATAGCCCTCCGGACGGCAAGGGCTTGCCGGAGGATAACTTAACCTATGTCTTCACATTTGGACACCAAGACTGTGAAAAAGACCTCCCGGCAAGTTGTCGAGAAGTACTAAGTTAGTACTGAAGATCAAGATTCCAGTTGCCAGCAAGCTCAGCACCGGCAAGCCAAGACCCGATAGGCTCCTTGCCGGGAAGCTTCGCCTCTCGCTCTTCGGCTGCTCCACCTCATCGACTGGCTGATGGCCTGTCAGGGTGAGGTGTCGAGTGGACAGGCAGCTTGAGGAGAGTCAACAGGGCACGTGTCAGCTTGCTGCATGCAGATCAACTTTATTGACACCCATCTAGTGGACATGGCAAGGAAGTAGGGATCATTTGGACCGGCGACACTGAAGGACAGGCACCTTTAGCCAAAGGATGGATACTAGCTCATGGTGCATTAAATGCCCTTGTCCTAATCCGATGGGATTAGGTTGGATAGCATCGGAGCCACTATTCATAGACATGTAATGACCAAGTTGCCACTGTGGTAGCCCCTTTTTGTCTCTAAAAGAAGGCGCATGGCTACCTTGGCACGAGTCAACAGTTTGCACACACTTACACAATGGTTGCACCTTGCTCGCGTATTTTCTGGCAAGCTGTGCTTGTAACTTGTGCTCCAAGTCAAATCACCCAAAGAACAGGAGTAGGGTTTTACGCCCCCACGGCGGCCCGAACCTGAGAAAACCTCACACATGTACTCTTGGATTTGCTCTCCGCGCTCATAGATCTCCCAAGCCAAACAGCAAAGGGATCCTTGTGGTCCCATAGATCGTCGTACTCCAACATTAGACAATTTTTCTAGCATTTGATCAATAAAAGGCATGGGGTAATGATCTTTTCTAGTAGCTTTATTTAATTTTCTGAGATCAATTACCATCCTATAACCAGTTACAATTCTTTGTGGGATAAGTTCATTTTTATCATAAGGAACAATGGTAATGCCTCCTTTCTTAGGGACATGATGAACATGACTTAATCATCTACTATCAGCTATGGGATAGATTATGCATGCTTCCAGAAGCTTTAATATTTCAGTTCTTACCATATCCTTCATTTTAGGATTTAGACGACGTTGATGATCAACAACCGGCTTAGCATCAGGCTTCATATTAATCTTGTGCTGACATAAAGTGGGACTAACGCCCTTAAGATCATCAAGAGTATATCCAATAGCAACACGGTGCTTCCTCAGAGTTTTAATTAATCTCTTTTCTTCACGCTCTAAAAGGTTAGCATTGATAATAACAGGATATATTTTCTTTTCATCAAGATAAACATATTTCAATGTATCAGACAATTTGTTTAGTTCAAACATGGGATCACCCTTAGGTGGAGGAGGACCTCCAAGAGTTTCAATAGGCAAATTATGTTTAAGGACGGGTGCTTGATTAAAGAATATCTCATCTATTTCTTTTCCTTCTTTCATATGTATATCATTTTTATGGTCTAGCAGATATTGTTCTGACGGATCAGTAGGAGGTACGGCAATAGAAGCAAGACCAATTGTTTCATTGCTACTAGGCAATTCTTTGTCATGTGGTTGTCTAAGAAACTTGGAAAAAATAAACTCATGAGACACATCACCAAAATTAACACTGACTGTTTCCCTATTGCAATCAATCTTAGCATTAACTGTATTCAGGAAAGGTCTACCAAATATGATGGGACAAAAATCATCTTGTGGATAACCAAGAACTAGAAAATCAGTAGGGTACTTGATCTTACCACACAAGACCTCGACATCTCTAACAATCCCAAGCGGTGAAATAGTATCTCTATTTGCAAGTTTAATAGTAACATCAATGTCCTCTATCTCAGCAGGTGCAATATCATTCATAATTTCTTGATATAAAGTAAAAGGAATATCACTCACACTAGCACACAAATCACATAAGCCATGATAACAATGATCTCCTATCTTAACAGAAACCACAGTCATGGCAACGACAAGTTTATTTTTATCTTTAGAATCAGTTTTAGCAATCCTAGTTGCTTCATTACAGAAATATATGACGTGCCCATCAATATTATCAACCACAAGATCTTTAACCATAGCAACATTAGGCTCAACACTTATTTGTTTAGAGTGTTTAGGTGTTTTAATATTACTCTTATTGACCATAGTTGAAACTTTACCATGTTCCTTAATCCTAACAGGAAAAGGTGATTTCTCAAGATAAGCAGTAGGCACAACTGGATCAACATTATAAATAATTGTTTCATCTTTAACTATAATAGGTTCCTCAAACTTTTATTTAAAGGGTGGATGATATTTAAACCACTTCTCCTTAGGGAGATCAACATGAGTAGCAAATGATTCACAGAAGGAAGCTACTATCTCAGAGTCAAGTCCATATTTAGTACTAAACTTGTGAAAAACATCGGTTTCCATAAAAGATTTAACACAATCGAACTCAATTTTTATACCTGACTCTTTACCTTTGTTGAGTTCCCAATCTTCAGAGTTGCATTTAATTCTTTCCAGAAGACCCCATTTGAATTCAATAGCTTTCTTCATAAAGGAACCAGTACAAGAATAATCGAGCATAGATTGATCATTATGAGAAAGCCGAGCATACAAGTTTTGAAGAATGATTTCTCTTGAGAGCTCATGATTGGGGCATGTGTACATCATGTACTTAAGCCTCCCCCAAGCTTGAGCGATACTTTCTCCTTCATGAGGCCAAAAAACTATATATGATGAAATTCTGATCATGATGAACCAGATGCATAGGATAAAACTTCTGATGAAATTCCAATTTCAACCGGTTCCAACCCCATGTTCCAATATCATCCAATAGCCTATACCATGTCAATGCCTTTCCCTCCAAATATAAAGGGAATACCTTATTATTAACTCCATCCTCGGATGAACCTGCAAGCTTAAACAATCTACAAATTTCATCCACATATATTAAGTGCATATCAGGATGTACCGTTCCATCTCCTGCATAAGGATTAGCTAGCAGTTTCTCTAACATACCCAAAGAAATATCATAATAAATATTTTTAGTAGTTTTAGTAGGTTGAGGGGAAACTCTTATTGCTTCTGGTCGAGGTGAATATACCCCAAACAAACCCCTCAAAGGATTGCTTTCCATAGTAACAAGTAACGGTAAATTTCAGCACTCAGTGTAAATGTTTCCTTACCAAAAGTGCTTCACTCCCCAGCAACGGCGCCAAAAAAGAGTCTTGATGACCCACAAATATAGGGGATCTATCTTAGTCCTTCCGATAAGTAAGAGTGTTGAACCCAACAAGGAGCAGAAGGAAATGACAAGTGGTTTTCAACAACGTATTCTCTGCAAGCACTGAAATTATCGGTAACCGATAGTTTGATAGCAAGGTAATTCGTAACAAGTAACAAGTAGTAATGGTAACGAAGGTGCATCAAGGTAGCTCAATCCTTTTTATAGCAAAGGACAGGCCAGGACGTTCTCTTATAATAAGCAAAGCGTTCTCACGGACACATGGGAATTCATCTAGTCACTTTCATCATGTTTATTTGATTCGTGTTCGTTACTTTGATAATTTGATATGTGGGTGGACCGGTGCTTGGGTGGTGTTCTTACTAGAAAAAGCCTCCCACTTATGATTACCCCCTCCAGTAAGCATCTGCAACTACGAAAGAAGAATTAAGATAAATCTAACCATAGCATGAAACATATGGATCCAAGTCAGCCCCTTACAGAATAACGCATAAAGTAGGGTTTAAGCTTCTGTCACTCTAGCAACCCATCATCTACTAATTAATCCACAAGGCCTTCCCTTAGGCCCAAGTATGGTGAAGTGTCATGTAGTCGACGTTCACATGACACCACTAAATGAAGCAACAACATACATATCATCAAAATATCGAACGAATAACAAATTCACATGATTACTTATAATAAGACTTCTCCCATGTCCTCAAGAACAAAAGTAACTACTCAAAAATCATATTCATGTTCAAGATCAGAGGGGTATTGAATAACATCAACGATCTGAACATATAATCTTCCACCAAGTAAACCAACTAGCATCAACTACAAAATGTAATCAACACTACTAGTAACCCACAGGTACCAATCTGAGGTTTTGAGACAAAGATTGAATACAAGAGATGAACTAGGGTTTGAAATGAGATGGTGCTAGTGAAGATGTTGATGAGGATTGGTCCTCCCATGATGAGAGGATTGTTGGTGATGATGATGGCTTTGATTTCCCCCTCCCGGAGGGAAGTATCCCCGGCGAAATTGCTTCACCGGAGAGCAAAAGTGCTCCTGCCCAGGTTCCGCCTCGAGACAGTGCCGCTTCATCCCAAAAGTTCTATCTCATTTTTTCTAGGTCAAAACCCCTAATATAGCAGAAGATGGGGGCCAGAGGCCTGTGATGTCTACTACGCAACCAGCTTCTTGTAGACTCTTGTTGGGCTTCCAAGCATAGAGTTTTGTAGGACAGTAGCATTTTTCCCTCAAGTGGATGACCTAAGGTTTATCAATCCATGGGAGGCGTAGGATGAAGATGGTCTCTCTCAAACAACCCTGCAACCAAATACAAGAAATCGCTTGTGTCCCTAACAATCCCAATACAATGGCAAATTGTATAGGTGCACTAGTACGGTGAAGAGATGGTGATACAAGTGTAGTATGGGTAGATATAGGTTTTTGTAATCTGAAAATATAAAAAGATCAAGGTAACTAGTAACAAAAGTGAGCAAAAATGGTATTGTAATGCTTGAAAACAAGGCCTAGGGTTCATACTTTCACTAGTGCAATCCATCAACAGTGCTACCATAACTGAATCATATAATAATCCCTCAACGTGTGCCAAAGAATCACTCCAAAGTTCTTATCTAGCGGAGAACATAAGATGAAATTGTTGTAGGGTACGAAACCACCTCAAAGCTATCCTTTCCGATCAATCTATTGAGCCATCCCTATAAGTGTCATGAACAGCCCTAGAGTTCGTACTAAAATAACACCATATGAAAACACATCAATCAACCCTAATGTCACCTAGATACTCCAATGTCACCACAAGTATCCGTGGGGCAATTATACGATATGCATCAAACAACTTCAGATTCATAATATTTAATCCAACACAAAGAACATCAAAGAGTGCCCCAAGATTTCTACTAGAGAAACAAGGAAGAAAACATGCATCAACCCCTATGCATAGATTACCCCAATGTCACCTCAGGGAATCCGTGAGTTGAGTGCCAAAACATACATGAAGTGAATCAATAAAACACCCCATTGTCACCATGGGTATCCACATGCAAGACATATATCAAGTGTTCTCAAATCCATAAAAGTATTCAATCCGATAATAGTGAAACCTCAAAGGTAGAAACTCAATTCATCACAACAAGATAGAGAGGGGAAAAACATCATATGATCCAACTATATTAACAAAGCTCGTGGTACATCAAGATAGTGCCAAATCAAGAACACAAGAGAGAGAGAGAGAGATCAAACACATAGCTACTGGTATATACCCTCAGCCCCGAGGGTGAACTACTCCCTCCTCGTCATGTAGACCGCCGGGATGATGAAGATGGCCTCCGGTGATGATTTCCCCCTCCAGCAGGGTGCCAGAATGGAGTCTTGATTGAGTTTTCATGGCTACAGAGGCTTGCGGCAGCGGAACTTCTCATCTAGGGTTATTTTCAGGGGTTTGGGTATTTATAGGAATTTTTGGCGTAGGTTTCACGTCAAGGGGGTCCACGAGGTAGCGACAAGCTCGCTCCAAGCGCCCTGGGGGGTAGGGCGTGCCTAGCGAGCTTGTCATGTCCTCGTGGGTCTTCTGCTCCTCCCACGAAGCTTCGAGGGTCTCTTTTGGTCCACAAAAAATCACCGTAAATTTTCAGCCCATTTCGAGAACTTTTATTTTTGCATAAAAAACGACACCACGATAGTTCTGCTGAAAATAGCGTCAGTCCGGGTTAGTTCTAATCAAATCATACCAAAACCATATAAAATTGTTGTAAACATGGCATGAATACTTCATAAATTATAGAGACGTTGGAGACGTATCAGCATCCCCAAGCTTAATTCCTGCTGGTCCTCGAGTAGGTAAATGATAAAAGAAATAATTTATGAAGTGTGAATGCTAGCATAGTGTATAAGTTTGATCAATGATAATTCCAAACACTTTTTCTAGCATCATTATATATCATAAACAGTAGCTCATCTCATAAAACTTCTCATGATCAAGTAGCAAGCTATTCACATGTTAAAGTATAGACCATAAAGTTTCTTGAAAACTAACAAACTATGTTCTCAGTCATCAAACAATTGCAATTCATCTTATTTTCAGGAAGGGTCTATGTAAGAGCTTTGATTTAGCAAATTCCACATACTCAACTATCATACAGTCTTCCATGATTGTTGACACTCAAAGCATATTTTTAGAACAAATATATAGCATATCCATCAAACACAGAGAAATATAGGGGCTTAATGTTCCGCCTCCCAACTTATTTATCATATAGATAATTTTCAACAATAATAATTCATGATCAAATATATTTGATGGACATATGTGCCTAGATCTTTCCCCACCACATGATGCTTGCCAACTAAAGAATAATTGATGTTGAAATGAGAAAGCATACTATTACTCTTGCATAAAAGTAAATTCATAAAGTAAAAGATAGGCCCTTCGTAGAGAGAAGCAGAGATTGTCATGCCTTTTTATTTTTGGATGTGTAAACCCTTAATGCAAAGGAACATCACGTTATATTGCCCTTTGTGATAGCAACCTTTATTATGCAGTCCGTCACTTCTATTTCTTTACCATCTGTAACACCCCATGTCATTAGCCACAGTAATCACTTTTGATAATGACAAGTCAGCATGTTTAACAGTGCATGATCATCATTAGCATCATATTGCATTTCAACTCCTAAGTCAAAATCCAAATTTAAATGAAAGTGGAAAATAGAAGTTGTTCAACATAGAAACTAAAATGTTCAATAAATGACAAATATTCCAGAGACCATTCAAAAATTATAACCAACGTTTAATAAATTAATTAGGTGACCCAAACCTCTTTTAACAGTGGCTGAAAATAATGTTTAATAACCTTTTAATAAATCTAGATCAAATATGAAATGATGTTTTGCCCAAACCAGTTTTTGGTGTTAGGGTATAGTGCACTCCTAATTATGGACTAGGTCACACTTTTTACAAAATGCATATAGTGCCCAAACAATTAGCTAACAGAAAAGAAAAGAAAACAGAAAAAGGAAAATAGAAAAAGGCCTAAACGCGCTACTGTGCACTTAGGCCTACTGCTATAGCGCCGGCCCAGCCCACCCCGCACCTCCTCCCACCTCTCACTGCTCACCACCGCCTTGCTGTCGAACACCTCGCGTCCGCACGCGCGCGCGCCCCAGGCCCCCCTCGCTCGCCGCTCGACAGCACGCCCCCGCCCGCAGCGAGGATAAGGGCAAGCCCCGCAGCTCCCTGGCGCCTCCCTCGCCCCAATTTCCCCCTCCCTCGCTCACTCTTCGCCATGGCCGACGTAGCCATCGCCATTGCTCCATCGCCTGCGTAGCCACCGCCTCCGCCACGCCGTTTCGCGTAGTCCAGCATCACCGCCGTGCTCCGATACGTCGCCTGCGCCAACGACCCGGAGCCAGGAGCCGCCGCAGCGCCTCCCCGAGCTCTTCTTCCACCTCGGATCCCCGCCACCGTTCGCCATCCATTCCGGCTCCGTCGCGCTTCCCCGAGCCCTCTGCCCAGACCCCACGTTCCCCCGGTGAGCCCCTGCGCCGAACACACCCTCCCCTGCCTCCTTGAACCGTCTGTAGCGCCTGCTCCGCGTTCGGCCGAACCCGCCGCAGCCTGGCCTTGTCGCCGGCGTGGCCACGGCGACCATAGGGTCCCGTGCGCGCCACCATTGCGTTCGCCGCACCGCGTAGGCCTCGACTAGCTGCTCACTTTCCCTGCAGACGCACCCCAGCTCCGATCCCGACAACGGCCGAACTCCGGCGACCGCCTTGCCGCTCGCCGTCGTTGCTACGGTGCACTTCCGGCCCTGCCACCACCACCGCTCGAACCGCCGTTGTCTTGCCGTTCGATAGAGCCCAGCCACGCCCCCGGAGACGCCCTATGGGCGAATCCCGAACCTCGCCGGCTCGCTCCGCCGCGTTGGAGTTCGCCGGAGTGCTCTTCGGCCGGCGTCCGATGTGGCCGGTGGGTCCCACCCCTAGTGCCACTGCCTGTGGGCCTGGCCGGCCCCATTTGACCAGTTGACTTGCTCAACTGGCTGACTGGGCACTGCCCAGTCACTGACTGGTGGGGCCCCTCTCCCTGTGTCTATGACATATGGGCCCCCCTTGTCAGGTGCCTAATTAACTAATTAGGTTAATAAAAATAATTAAAATCCTAATCAATCACTGACTGCTGGGCCCCACCTGTTAATTAACCCAATTAGTTAATTTAACCCCTCTGTTAATGTCACAGTGTATGACATGTGGGCCCCACTTGTCATGTTTGACTCTGGTCAGCCAGAGTTGACCTGCTGACATCACACTGACCTCATGCTGATGTCATCATTCACTATTCTGGATAATTCAAATTTAAATAAATAATTAAATTCAGAAAATGTTTAAAACTTTAGAAAATCATATTAAATAAACCGTAACTCCGATGAAAATAATTTATATATGAAACTTGCTCAGAATTTCGATACGAACCCGAATACATCCTCCGTATTCCTGTCAGATGCCCCTAGCTATATGAAAGTTGAACTTTTAGACCGATTTCGATAAATGAATAGTGCCCTACGTTGATTAAATTAATCCGAATAAATTCCTAAATTAACTAAATTATTTAGTTAGGCAGTAGAACACCCCGGCATATCATTTAGGCATGTCATACATATTGTTTGCATTATTGCCATGAATTTATTGTTTCTCTCCCCCTCCTTCTCTCTCGATAGACGCCGAGACCGACGACGCTGCACCTGGGTACGACTACACTACCGACGAGCAGCCCGTTGACGATCTCTCTCTCTTGCCAGAGCAACCAGGCAATCCCCCCCCCGTGAGCATCCAGATATCACCCATTCCATTTCTCCTGCTTGCATTAGATTTTGCTACTGTTAATGTTTGCTCCTATTCTGATGCATAGCCTGCTTTTGTAACCTGTTTATTGCTACCTTACCTGCCCATGATAAACTGTTTAGATAGGTTGGCAGTGAACCATCAATGACCCCCACCACCTTACCTTTGTTGCCCCTGCTTGATCGTCGACGACTCGATCAATGCGATCATCGACCAGAGACCGACACCTCACCTCACCCCCCCTTAGTTGTACGACTCTGCATAGTTACTATCGAGTGCCGAGGGTGATACCTTGTAACGCACTCCTGATGAATACTCCGCAGTGTAGCTGTTCGGTCGTGGTCATCGAGGGTGATTCCTCCTTCTCCACTTCCGCTACGACTCTGTCGTGCAACCCCTTAGTGTGAACCTCGAGGGTGATGCCTCATATGTTCACCCTGATGATTTCATCGAGTGGAATCCACCGAGGGTGATTCCTCGTGGTTTCCCCCTTGATGTTATGACCACATGGATACTTTGACCTTTGTTACAGGCGGGTTGACCCTGATTGGTGCCCGCTGGGGATCTACGATGTCGGGTGTGTCGGAAGGGCACTCGAGTGTGATATTGTGGCGGAGCTTCAGAGACTCTGATTGTCTCCGCGTGATACTAAATGAGCCTATTGGATTTGGGTGTGTGATCTAAGTGGGTCGACGTGCCCTATACGCACTACCACCATGCGGGATTATGGTTATGGGGCCCTCTGCGATGTACGTTTCTCCCTAAAGCTCGTCTGACGTCACGATTCACCGTGCGGGCGGATTGTCGGGATTGGGCTGGATACTTCACTGACGAGTTCAGTGTCGCGCCTGCACCCCGGCCAGTCTCGCAACGCGCAGGGTGCCCAGGGCGAAGGCCCAAGACCTCTGGGTGCATAGGTTAGTCCGGCGTGCTGACCTCTCTGCTGAGCCTAGGTAGGGCGCTGCTTCGTGTTGATCTTCCGAGGCCGGGCATTACCCAGCAAGTGTGTCCGACCAGAGTTGATCGAGCGTGTTGGGTAACAGTAGTGCACCCCTGCAGGGATGAATGATCTATCGATAGCCGGTCCTACGGTAAAGGACGCTCAGTTTGTGTATCCCGATCTACTATTTGAACTAGATACTTGTTACATAATTGAAGCTTCGGGATCGCTTTCTCGCTGGGAGTCGCGGAAGGATCTCTAGGCTTTGCTTCAACATGTTTGCTAAATAAAATGCTATTCTACTCTCTTCTACTGCTGCAAGATGATGGCTTCGTGAAGATGTTTGAAGATGCTAGTCTTCGATAGGACTAGGCCTTCTCTCTATTCTGGCATTTCTGCAGCCCAGTCCACATATACAGCCTTTCTCCATTGATAATGTTGCATATGTAGTATAGATCCTTGCTTGCTGAGTACTTTGGATGAGTACTCACGGTTGCTTTATTTTCTGTTTTCCCAATACCCCACCTTGATGATACACCAGACGATGGAGTCCAGGAGCCAGATGCCACCACAGGAGCTTACTACTAGGAGGGTCCAGTGGGCACGTATTACTGTATCGAGCCAGCCGACTGGGAGTAGGATCGTTGGCTCCCAGGCAGGAGGCCAACGCCTTTCGATCTAGAGTTGTTGTTTGTGCTAGCCTTCTTAAGGCAAAACTTGTCTAACTATGTCTGTACTCAGATAATATTGGTATGACTGACTTATGTATTCGGATCTTCGGATCCCTGGTCTGTAATATTGTGGATCTCCGTTTATTTGTGTTAGAGTTGTGTTGTGATATCTTCCCATGAGTCCCTGTGCTTGATCATGCATGTTTGCGTGTATGATTAGTGCACGATTGAGTCGGGGGCGTCACAAGTTGGTATCAGAGCCGACTGCCTATAGGAAGCCCCCTTCCAATTCCTTGGCCGAAGTTGAGTCTAGAAACCGAAAAACTAATTTACTAACTTGGCTGTGTGGGTTACGGGCCCACGTCGCCAACTGGATGGTATTAGGATCTTTTATTCCTCGTCTATACTCTGGGACTCTGATCTCTCTTCTATTCGGGTTAAATAAATTTTACTAACACCGACACTTAGGATCTCGTAAATTCTGTCTACCCGGAGAGCTGGATATCTGTGCCATTTCCCTGTCATTGATCTGATTAGTCTGATAATCATTTTCCTTTCCATTGTTTTGTTTAACCTTTCTCTCCGAGTTGTGTTAAACTTCTCATTGTCATTTGACAACCCTGAATTTCCTCTGTTTCAGATGGATCATTTGTTTCCACCGCGTCCTATGACACAGCTTGTGCTTCACAGTTGGGCTAGTGATGCCCCTGGGTTTCCAGCTGTCCTGATCGCTCTCATGACCAGACTTAGCTACCGCTGGTACCCTAAGTACATGGTCTACGAGGATTACCGCGAGTTCAATCAGGAGCAGTACCATGCTGATGTTCGTATCTATGATCGGCAAAATTACTCAGACACCGAGCTGCACCTTTTTCACGGTATCGGCGTCACGATTGAGATGGCAGTACATGATGCCGCCTACTCTGCTGTCGCACATCTCCGAGGACAGTTCAGCGATATCTTGGATGACTCTGAGTTCCGATACATTCCGTATGCCCTTGCTGGAGATGCTACTGGATACTACACAGCTATCTGTGCCCCGCATGAGCCTCGTCGCTATGACCCGCGTGTTCTGATTCAGTGCACTCAGGCTCAGGATCGCACTGTTCGGGCTCTTGCCGTCGAGTTGATTGCCACTCGAGCACGTCTCTACAATGCTATGACGCAGTTGCTACTCGCTGTTCGCGCAGGGATACATCCGGAGCACATCCTTTACCCGCGCAGGACTCAGATGTATGCTGGTATTGATTGGCCTGCTGTTGGAGGTCACACACGTACACGTGGACCTCTTCTTACAGCTCGAGACCGGGTTCTGCATCAGAGTGCACATGGAGCGCAGGATCCTACCGCGACGAACATTCGTCATCCGCACTCGCAGTTACCCCGTTACAGTGGTTTTCCCCGACGTTGATGTAGCCTTTGCTATGTCTCGTTGTGTACTTCCTTACCGCGTGCCTGCGTGCCGCCTAGTATGTCTAGCTTTTGATTTGCGCCGTTATGCTGTCCGCATGTACCCGACTTTGTGTATGGATCTGTATGTCTTAATCGACTACTGTTATGTATCTGTTACACTACTTAAATTGTTGTCGAGTTACATCATGCTTGTCACTAAACGCTCGCAATTGCTTTTACTAAAATACCCCCTGTTGATACTTAGCAGGATGGTTAGACCAGGTGGCGTGGTCGTGGTACCCCTGAACGCCCACCACCGCCAGACTATATGTCAGCTATGATGCAACAATTCGAGCTCAACCGCCAGTTCATGACTGGAATTATGGCTCAGTTTCCGCATCAGAACAACCAGAACCAGAACCCTACTTCAATAACTTTGACGGAGTTTATGCGACTCAACCCCACTTAGTTTCGCAACTCTGACAAGCCACTGGATGCCGATGAATGGCTCCGCGACATCACTCACGAGATGGAGTCTGCTAATGTCGCCCCTGCCAACTTCGTCATCTTCACGGCTTTTTTCTTAAAGGGTCCCGCTGCTCAATGGTGGGACACCCACAAGCGTACACTGCCTGCTGGAATAGTCATTACCTGGTATGAGTTCCAGACTGCTTTCCGTGCATGTTACATCCCTCAGGCAATTATGGAACGCATGAAGACCCAGTTCCGCAAACTCACTCAGGGCAACAAGACTGTCGAAGCTTATTAGTGGGAATTTCTTGACCTCTCCCACTATGCTGAAGAAGACATCGCCACGGATGCCCGTAGACAAGAGAAGTTCCGTAATGGACTCCACCCAGACCTTGAGCTTGCACTTGCTGCTCAAGACTTCAACGACTTTTCTTCTCTTGTGAACAAGGCTATTCTGGTTGAGACCGCTCAGATGAAGCATAAGGACTCACAGAAGCGCTATCGTGATGCTGGCTCATCTTCGGGCTCAGCACAGAAGCGTCAAGTCTGGATTCCCAACAATGTGTTCCGTCCAAATACCTCTGCACCAAAGAACAACTATGATGCACCACGTCTGCCTCCTCCACCACCGAGGCAGCCAAGAGCTCAAGCTATTCAAAACAATGCTCCTCTTCGTCCTGAAGATGGTCTGTGCTTCAAGTGCCGCAAACCAGGTCACCAGGCGAAAGACTGCCGCCAGACTCAGAATCAGTTAGCTTTTCCTCGTACTGGCCGTGGCAATGGACGAGGCAACAATCAGACTCGCAACTATAATACTGGGTCTGCTGCACATGGTCGTGGGCACGCTTACAACATTGACATTGAAGAAGTGCATGATCAACCTGCTACTGTGATGGGCACCCTTCTCGTTAACTCAGTACCTGCTTCTGTTTTATTTGATTCAGGAGCATCACATTCATTCATCTCTGGAAAATTTGCATTCATGCATGGCATTCGATATGAGAAGATGCATACTCCGTTAGTCATTAAAACTCCCGGAGGTCATTGTCATGCTGACGTGATAGCACCTGGCGTTACCGTCGAAATTAAAGGGTTGGAATTCCTTGCCTCACCCATCGTCTTGAAGTCTTCCACCATAGACCTCATACTCGGAATGGATTGGTTGAAAGCTCACATTGCTTCGATCAATTGTGCCACTAAAGTCGTCCAACTTATTCACCCCTCTGACGAGATAGTTAATTATAAAGCCCGCATTACTCGAGATGCTGAAGCTCAGATATAAGCTCAGAATGCTTTGAACGCCTCACCTCTGGAAGGAATCGAGAACGTTCCTGTCGTTCGAGATTTTCCGGATGTCTTTCCGGAAGAACTTCCAGGCATACCCCCGGTTAGGGCTGTCGAGTTTGTCATTGACTTGAAGCCTAGCACTGTCCCTATTGCCAAGCGTCCTTATAAGATGCCTCCGCACCACCTTCTCGAGCTTAAGGAAGAAATCGATAAGTCACTTAAGAGTGGTTTCATCCGCCCCAGTTCCTCTGCTTGGGGAGCACCTTCACTCTTCGTTAAGAAGAAGGATGGAAATAACCAATTGGTTCAGGATTATCGGCCCATTAACCAAGCCACAATCCAGAATAAATACCCACTGCCTCGGATCAATGACTTATATGATCAACTTGTTGGATCATCGGTGTTCTCTAAACTCGACTTGAGGTTGGGTTATCACCAGATCCGTGTCCGTGAAGAGGATATTCCGAAGACTGCATTCGTCACTCATTATGGCTCCTATGAATACACTGTCATGTCCTTCGGCTTGACAAATGCTCCAGCAACTTTCTCCCGTCTGATGAATTACATTTTCATGGATTACCTCGACAAGTTCGTCATGGTATATCTAGATGATATCCTGGTCTATTCTAAGAATAAAGAAGAACATGCTGAACACCTCCGTCTGGTACTGGAAAGGCTCCAAAAACACCAGTTGTATGCCAAGTATTCCAAATGTGAATTTTGGCTTTCTGAAGTAACTTACCTTGGTCATGTGATTTCCAAGGATGGAATTGCTGTTAACCCGGAACGAGTTCAGGCTATTCTTGACTGGACTCCCCCGAAGAATATCAAGCAAGTCAGAAGTTTTCTCGGACTTGCTAGTTATTGCCGTCGATTCATTGAGAACTTTTCCAAGATTGCAAAACCATTGACGAATCTGCCTCACAAAGGTGTTAAATTTGAGTGGACAGAAAAATGTCAATAAAGCTTTCAGACACTAAAAGATAAATTGACATCTGCCCCAGTATTAGCGCCCCCGGATTCCCAAAAGGATTTCGTGATATACTGTGATGCATCTCGTCAAGGATTAGGCTGTGTCCTAATGCAAGAGCGCAAAGTGATTGCCTATGCCTCCCGACAATTGCGTCCTCATGAAGAAAATTATCCCGTGCACGATCTCGAACTTTCTGCGGTTATTTATGCCCTGAAGCTATGGCGACATTACCTTCTCGGTAACCATTGTGATATATACACGGATCACCAAAGTTTGAAGTATTTATATACTCAACCAGATCTGAACCTTCGTCAAGAAAGATGGCTCGAAACAATTGCCGATTATGATATGAATATCTCATACACCCCTAGCAAGGCTAATGTAATGGCCGATGCTTTGAGTCGAAAGGCTTATTGCAACAATCTTATGGTTCAGGATGCACAACCTATGCTTTATGAAGAGCTTCGCAAATTGAACCTCCATATTGTTCCACAGGGTTATCTCAATACCCTGGTTGTCGAACCAGATTTAGGGCACAGCATTAAGATTATACAAAAGTATGACTCTGAAGTTGAAAGGATTAAGCGGTACCTCGAGAAAGGAAAGCCGTCGGAATTCCATCTTGATAAGGATGGGATCCTATTTTTCCAACACCGTCTCTTCGTACCCAAGTTCAAGGATGAGAGGGAACACGTTATGAAAGAAGCTCATGACACTCCTCTGTCAATTCATCCTGGTAGCACAAAGATGTACCGTGACATTTGTCAGAGATACTGGTGGCCTAATATGAAGCGAGACATTGCTCGTTATGTTTCTGGGTGTGACGTTTGCCGCCGCATTAAAGCAGAACATCAAAGGCCTGCTGGAACTCTGCAACCCCTTGAAATTCCTGAGTGGAAATGGGACAAGGTCCAAATGGATTTCATTACTTGTTTTCCTAGATCTCAGAAGGGTCATGATGCTATCTTTGTCATCATTCCCCGATTCTCCAAGGTTGCTCACTTTCTGCCAGTTAAGGAGACAATCACTGCTAGCCAGTTAGCAGAATTGTATGTTTCCCGAATTGTGTCACTCCACGGTGTTCCGTTGGAGATCAGTTCTGATCGTGGCAACCTCTTTACCTCAAGATTCTGGAATAGTTTCCAAGAAGCTATGGGAACTCATCTGTCTTTTAGCACCGCTTTTCACCCTCAGTCACATGGTCAAGTCGAACGAGTTAATCAAGTGCTCGAAGATATGCTTCGAGCTTGCGTCATCTCCTTCAGTAAGAAATGGGAGGAATCTCTCCTGTATGCTGAATTCTCTTACAACAATAGCTATCAAGCTAGTCTGAAGATGGCACCGTTTGAAGTTCTATACGGACGTAAGTGTCGAACCCCTCTGAATTGGTCAGAAACTGGGGAACGCTCACTCGTCGGACCGGACATTATTCAGCAAGATGAAGAACAAGTCCGCATTGTCCGTGAACATCTGAAAACTGCGCAGTCTCGTTAGAAGAGCAACTATGACCAAAAGCACCAGGAAATGGTCTATCAACCTGGCGAACAAGCTTACCTCCGCGTCACTCCGTTGAAAGGCACTCATCGGTTCGGAATCAAAGGCAAGTTAGCTCCTCGCTACATTGGCCCGTTCCGTATTCTTGCTCGTCGAGGAGAAGTGGCATATCAATTGCAATTGCCGCCAAATCTTTCACAAGTACATGATGTCTTTCATGTATCCCAACTCCGTCACTGCTTCAAGGATCCTATTCGAGCTGTGGATCATGAAATGCTTGAATTACGGGAAGATCTGTCTTATCTAGAACATCCCGTCCGTATTCTTGATCAAGCTGAACGTCGGACTCGTCAGAAGTCAATCAAATTCCTCAAAGTTCAATGGTCGAATCATTCTGAAGATGAAGCCACTTGGGAACGCGAGGATCGTCTTCGCGAAGAATACCCCGCTTTCTTTCAGTCTTCCTCTTAATTCTCGGGACGAGAATTCTTGATAGATGAGGAGAATTGTAACACCCCATGTCATTAGCCACAGTAATCACTTTTGATAATGACAAGTCAGCATGTTTAACAGTGCATGATCATCATTAGCATCATATTGCATTTCAACTCCTAAGTCAAAATCCAAATTTAAATGAAAGTGGAAAATAAAAGTTGTTCAACATAGAAACTAAAATGTTCAATAAATGACAAATATTCCAGAGACCATTCAAAAATTATAACCAACATTTAATAAATTAATTAGGTGACCCAAACCTCTTTTAATAGTGGCTGAAAATAATGTTTAATAACCTTTTAATAAATCTAGATCAAATATGAAATGATGTTTTGCCCAAACCAGTTTTTGGTGTTAGGGTATAGTGCACTCCTAATTATGGACTAGGTCACACTTTTTACAAAATGCATATAGTGCCCAAACAATTAGCTAACAGAAAAGAAAAGAAAACAGAAAAAGGAAAATAGAAAAAGGCCTAAACGGGCTACTGTGCACTTAGGCCTACTGCTATAGCGCCGGCCCAGCCCACCCCGCACCTCCTCCCACCTCTCACTGGTCACCGCCGCCTCGCTGTCGAACACCTCGCATCCGCACGCGCGTGCGCCCCAGGCCCCCCTCGCTCGCCGCTCGACAGCGCGCCCGCGCCCGCAGCGAGGATAAGGGCAAGCCCCGCAGCTCCCTGGCGCCTCCCTCGCCCCACTTTCCCCCTCCCTCGCTCGCTCTTCGCCATGGACGACGCGGCCATCGCCATTGCTCCATCGCTCGCATAGCCACCGCCTCCGCCACGCCGTTCCGCCTAGTCCAGCGTCACCGCCGTGCTCCGATACGTCGCCTGCGCCAATGACCCGGATCCAGGAGCCGCCGTAGCGCCTCCCCGAGCTCTTCTTCCTCCTCGGATCCCCACCGCCGTTCGCCATCGATTTCGGCTACGTCGCGCTTCCCCGAGCCCTCTGCCCAGACCACATGTTCCCCCGGTGAGCCCCTGCGCCGAACGCGCCCTCCCCTGCCTCCTTGAACTGTCTGTAGCGCCCGCTCCGTGTTCGGCCGAACCCGCCGTCGCCTGGCCTCATCACCGGCGTGGCCACGACGACCATAGGGTCCCGTGCGCGCCACCGTTGCGTTCGTCGCACCGCGTAGGCCTCGACTAGCTGCTCACTTTCCCCGCAGACGCACCCCAGCTCCAATCCCGACAACGGCCGAACTCCGGTGACTGCCTTGCCGCTCGCCGTCGTTGCTACGGTGCACTTCCGGCCCTGCCACCACCACCGCTCGAACCGCCGTCGTCTTGCCGTTCGATAGAGCCCAGCCACGCCCCCGGAGATGCCCTGTGGGCGAATCCCGAACCTCGCCGGCTCGCTCCGCCGCGTTGGAGCTCGCCGGAGTGATCTCCGGCCGGCGTCCGACGTGGCCGGTGGGTCCCACCCCCAGTGCCACTGCCTGTGGCCCTGGCCGGCCCCATTTGACCAGTTGACTTGGTCAACTGGCTGACTGGGCACTGCCCAGTCACTGACTGGTGGGGCCCCTCTTCCTGTGTCTATGACATATGGGCCCCCCTTGTCAGGTGCCTAATTAACTAATTAGGTTAATAAAAATAATTAAAATCCTAATCAATCACTGACTGCTGGGTCCCACCTGTTAATTAACCCAATTAGTTAATTTAACCCCTCTGTTAATGTCACAATGTATGACATGTGGGCCCCACTTGTCATGTTTGACTCTGGTCAGCCAGAGTTGACCTGCTGACATCACACTGACCTCATGCTGATGTCATCATTCACTATTCTGGATAATTCGAATTTAAATAAATAATTAAATTCAGAAAATGTTTAAAACTTTAGAAAATCATATTAAATAAACCGTAACTCCGATGAAAATAATTTATATATGAAACTTGCTCAGAATTTCGATACGAACCCGAATACGTCCTCCGTATTCCTGTCAGATGCCCCTAGCTATATGAAAGTTGAACTTTTAGACCGATTTCGATAAATGAATAGTTCCCTACGTTGATTAAATAAATCCGAATAAATTCCTAAATTAACTAAATCATTTAGTTAGGCAGTAGAACACCCCGGCATATCATTTAGGCATGTCATACATATTGTTTGCATTATTGCCGTGAATTTATTGTTTCTCTCCCCCTCCTTCTCTCTCGATAGACGCCGAGACCGATGACGCTGCAGCTGGGTACGACTACACTACCGACGAGCAGCCCGTTGACGATCTCTCTCTCTTGCCAGAGCAACCAGGCAAGCCCCCCCCCCCCCCCTTGAGCATCCAGATATCGCCCATTCCATTTCTCTTGCTTGCATTAGATTTCGCTACTGTTAATGTTTGCTCCTATTCTGATGCATAGCCTACTTTTGTAACCTATTTATTGCTACCTTACCTGCCTATGATAAACTGTTTAGTATAGGTTGGTAGTGAACCATCAGTGACCCTCACCACCTTACCTTTGTTGCCCCTGCTTTATCGTCGACGACTCGATCAATGCGATCGTCGACCAGAGACCGACACCTCACCTCACCCCCCCTTAGTTGTACGACTCTCCATAGTTACTATCGAGTGCCGAGGGTGATACCTCGTAACGCACTCCTGATGAATACTCCGCAGTGTAGCTATTCGGTCGTGGTCATCGAGGGTGATTCCTCCTTCTTCACTTCCGCTATGACTCTGTCGTGCAACCCCTCAGTGTGAACCTTGAGGGTGATGCCTCATACATTCACCCTGATGATTCCATCGAGTGGAATCCACCGAGGGTGATTCCTCGTGGTTTCCCCCTTGATGTTATGACCACACGGATACTTTGACCTTTGTTACAGGCGGGTTGACCCTGATGGGTGCCCGCTGGGGATCTATGATGTCGGGTGTGTCGGAAGGGCACTCGAGTGTGATATTGTGGTGGAGCTTCAGAGACTCTGATTGTCTCCGTGTGATACTAAATGAGTCTATTGGATTTGAGTGTGTGATCTGAGTGGGTCGACGTGCCCTATACGCACTACCACCACGCGGGATTATGGTTATGGGGCCCTCTGCGATGTACGTTTCTCCCGAAAGCTCGTCAGACTTCACGATTCACCGTGCGGGCTGATTGTCGGGATTGGGCTGGATACTTCACTGACGAGTTCAGTGTCGCGCCTGCACCCCGGCCAGTCTTGCAACGCGCAGGGTGCCCAGGGTGAAGGCCCAAGACCTCTGGGTGCATAGGTTAGTCCGGCGTGCTGACCTCTCTGCTGAGCCTAGGTAGGGCGCTGCTTCGTGTTGGTCTTCCGAGGCCGGGCATTACCCAGCAAGTGTGTCCGACCAGAGTTGATCGAGCGTGTTGGGTAACAGTAGTGCACCCCTGCAGGGATGAATGATCTATCGATAGCCGGTCCTACGGTAAAGGATGCTCAGTTTGTGTATCCCGATCTACTACTTGAACTGGATACTTGTTACATAATTGAAGCTTCGGGAACGCTTTCTCGCTGGGAGTCGCGGAAGGATCTCTAGGCTTTGCTTCAACATGTTTGCTAAATAAAAGGCTATTCTACTCTCTTCTACTGCTGCAAGATGATGGCTTCGTGAAGATGTTTGAAGATGCTAGTCTTCGATAGGACTAGGCCTTCTCTCTATTCTGGCATTTCTGCAGCCCAGTCCACATATACAGCCTTTCTCCATTGATAATGTTGCATATGTAGTATAGATCCTTGCTTGCTGAGTACTTCGGATGAGTACTCATGGTTGCTTTATTTTCTGTTTTCCCCATACCCCACCTTGATGATACACCAGATGATGGAGTCCAGGAGCCAGATGCCACCACAGGAGCTTATTACCAGGAGGGTCTAGAGGGCACGTATTACTGGATCGAGCCAGCCGACCAGGAGTAGGATCGGAGGCTCCCAGGTAGGAGGCCAACGCCTTTCGATCTAGAGTCGTTGTTTGTGCTAGCCTTCTTAAGGCAAAACTTGTCTAACTATGTCTGTACTCAGATAATATTTGTATGACTGACTTATGTATTCGGATCTTCGGATCCCTGGTCTGTAATATTGTGCATCTCCGTTTATTTGTGTTAGAGTTGTGTTGTGATATCTTCCCATGAGTCCCTGTGCTTGATCGTGCATGTCTGCGTGTATGATTAGTGCACGATTGAGTCGGGGGCGTCACACCATCACAAGTTCATACAATGCTTATTTTCCCTTACAATAAAAGATCATACATATTTAGGAGCAATTTTTATTGCTTTTTGCACCGATGACAACTTACTTGAGGGATCTTATTCAATCCATAGGTAGATATGGTGGACACTTATGGCAAGAAACTGGGTTTAAGGGTTTTTGGATGCGTAAGTAATATCTCTACTTAGTACGAATTTTGGCTAGCAAAAGATCCTAAGCAAGCACCACATGTTGGAGGATCCATAACAATATAACTTCTATACAAATATACCCAAACATAACTCATTACATTGTCTTCCTTGTCCAACTTCAACTAATTTGCTCAAGTTTGGAAATAATTAATGGGGCTCACAATCATAGAAGATGTCCAAGATAGTATATTTATATGTGAAATCTCTCTTACTTCAATATTCTTTGATGAATTGTTCAAGTGACCAATGTTGTGTTTGCTAACTTTCAATAAATTTTACCACCTATACTTCTTATATGTGAAGTCATTACTCCCCATGGGATAAGCATATGAAACATATATAATTTCAGATCTATGATATTCAATTCATTCAACCATTTACTCATAGGATATAAGTGAAGCATGAAAGTAAATGACAAACTACTCCAAAAAGATATCAGTGAAGATCAATGAGTAGTCAAATAATTAAGTAGCTACATGAAGACTCTCTATGATAAAAAAATTAGATCTTAAGTGTTTTATTCAAACAGCAAGCAAAACAAAATAAAATGGCATTCCAAGGATAGCACATATCATGTGAAGAAGCAAAAACTTAGGCTCAACCAAAACTGACCGGTCATTGTTGAAGAAGAAAGGTGGAATGCCAACCGAGGCATCCCCAAGCTTAGATGCTTGAGACTTCTTGAAATATTAACTAGGGATGCCTTGGACGTCCCCAAGCTTGAGCTCTTGTGTCTCCTTATTCTTCTCATATCGACATCTCACCCAAAACTTGAAAACTTCAATCACACAAAACTTAACGGAACTTCGTGAGATGTGTTAGTATGATAAAACAAATCATTCACTTGGGTACTTTCAAGACAAGATTCAAAAAATTTCCCACATAATGCCTACTGTAATATATCATTTCCACAATTTATATTGAGAAATATAAGCCATACAAACTATAAAACAAGCAAACTATGCATTGAAAATAGAATCTGTCAAAAACTGAACAGCTGCAATGATCTGAATAATTACCATACTTATGCACCTCTAAAAATTCTGAAAAATTAGGCCAACATAGGAAATTTGTATATAAATGATGTGTAAAAAATTCAGAGCAATATCATGTTGCAGTGAATTATAGAAATTCCTGGACTGGGTGCAAAAGTTTCTGTTTTTGCACAGAATCAAGTCAACTATCATCCACACTATCCCAAAAGCTTTACTTGGCACTTTATTGAAACAAAAGCTATAAAACATGATTACTACAGCAGCTTAATCATGTTAACACAAAAAAACAGTAGGTATAAGTGTTGGGTTGTCTCCCAACAAGCAATTTTCTTTAATGCCTTTTTAACTAGGCATGGTGATTTCAATGATGCTCACATAGAAGTAAAGAATTGAAACACAAAGAGAGCATCATGAATCATATGTCAAGCACATTTAAGCCTAACATACTTCGTATGCATAGGGACTTTGTGAGCAAACAATTTATGGGAACAAGAATCAACTAGCATAGGAAGGCAAAACGAGCATGACTTCAAAACATTCAACACATAGAGAGGAAACTTGATATTATTGAGATATGTAAAAGCTTATTATCAGGACCCTAATCCTAAGTCAGACCGATGTAGCAGGTAACACATCATATCACTTTGCGGCCTCATGCACGGTAACCCATGGTTGCCACCTTTAACTCGGTCGGGAGCGTTTGCGCCTTTTGGCTCACGTATATGATAGTGTCGCTAGCATCCATATGATAGAGAACCCAGGCCGACATGACTAGTCGTAAACCCAAGGTGGCACAAACTTACAGGAACAGGCATACATGACCCAACAATGCACGTGTCGGTCAGCAGCGAGTGTAACCGGGCTGTAGCAAGCTATCAGGACTCCGGTAAACACCACGTGACATTTCCTCATAGGGACAGACACAGGAGCAAAGAAGGACACATGCCGGTCAATCCATGTGTTCTGGATGGAAGCACTAGGAGGCGTTTCCCCATAAGGAAGGCTACCAAGAATAAACAACTAGGTGTCAGATCCCACACATACCAGAGCATTTCAATAACATACACACAATATGCTCGATATATGTAGATAAAACATGGCATCACAACATAACTCTACGACTCAAGTATTCATTCAATAGGCTCCGAGGAGCCATGCCTAGCATGATATTACAAACATGGGTCTCATGACCCAACAGACAAAGTCATACAGGCAACGGAAGCATAAACCTGTCTGAGTACAGACAGCTGAAAAGAAAGAAGGCTGGAAAGCCTAACTATCTACAAGACCCTCCATAGGAACCAGACCTCTGTCTGGGATTTTGAAGCTAATTGTTGAAGCCCATGTGGAACTACTAGTGAGACTGAAGTCTCCTCTACAAAACATAAATTAAGCAAATGTGAGTACAAATGTACTCAGCAAGACTTACATCAGAGCTATCTACATATGCATCAGTATCAAAAATGGCGTGTGGAGTGTAACTGCAGCAAGCCAACTTTGACTCAGCGGTTATCTTGTACTACGACTACCAGTATCTTCCTTGAGTGAGAAAGCGCACATGAGTCCACATATTCACCAATATCAATACACCGCTATGGATCCGCTCCCGTCTCCCTACGAGAAGGCCACCCATAGCACTCACACTTATCTTGTGTATTTTAGAGTATCCACTTCAAATATTCTATGAACCATATAAGTTTTCCAAGTAGTCCATATCCGAGGACGCGGCTATTCGAATAGATCATATTACATTGCAGGGGTGTACTTCTTCACACATGCTCTCACCACTTATCGCAGTTTACACGACATGTACTCGGCAACCTTCAAGCGGAAGCCCAACAAGGGTCTCGGCCACGACCTGACTAACCACACGAGACTCTAGTCCAGGTTTATCGCCTATTTGAGTTCCATCCGCAAGGAAGTCTGGCCGAGGTTTCCACTACGGACCCAAACAATGCGTGCAGGGTTCCTGAGCCCACCAAACAGGTGCCTCGGTACACCGGGCCACGATATATCTACCGCATCATAGCCCACCCCCAGGGTCAGTGCTACGCAGGCCTCCAACACATATCCTACAAACACCAGAAACTAGTTGCAACTCTTGGACAGAGATCAAGGCGATTAATGAGTCGAGAGGGTCCATGGGTTTCGGGCCCAATGTATGGTACTAGCAGTTCTTGTATCACAAACACAGAACTCAATTCCTGAGGACGGTTTTAATGAGACAACCCACCATGTACTCCTACATGGCCTCTCATCGCTACCTTTACCAAATCATGTTCACACACTTAGCTCTCAACAGTAGGACATGTTCACCACCATCCCAATCCATCCCAGATGAATCAGACCTGACACAACTCTAAGCATAGCAGGCATAACAAGCAAGCATGAATGAGTAGGCACATCATGGCTCAAACAACTCCTACTCATGCTAGTGGGTTTCAACTATTTACTATGGCAAAGACAGGTCATGCAGAGGAAAGGGTTCAACTACCGCAACATGTAACAGTTGAATCGTTGTTGTCCTAATGTAGTAAAAGAGAGCAGGAGTGAGAGAGTGGGATTGTATTGGAGTGATCAAGGGGAGTTGCTTGCCTGGCACTTCTGAAGATAGTATAGCTCTTCATCGGTGTCATCGATCTCATCGTCGGAACAACGTTTACTGAGAGGGAACCACCACCGACAAACAAGAAGGAACAAAATCATTGCAATGCAACATTATGATGCATGATCATGACATGGCAACATGATGTGATTTGGGCTAATGCAACTAGCAACAATTTGAATGAAGTTGGTTTGAACCCAGGGTTCAAATTCAAACTCCATATAGGACATTTCAAATGCCATTTACACAAATTGTTGTATACAACATCTTTAAGTTGTTCAAACATGCATGAAAATGCCATAAACAGATTCTTTAGATTTTTCTGATAATTTTTCATATATAAATTCTTTCAATCTGAGCTACGATTGAATTTCTATGATTTTCAGAAGTTCAAACAATTTTCTAGAATTTCCTGGTTATTTAAATTAAACTAAGTCCAGAAATGTATTATTGGATCAGCATCTACGTCACTGTGACGTCAGCAGGTCAACTACGATCAACTGGGTCAAACCTGACCGGTAGGGCCCACTGGTCAGTGACTCAACTAATTAACCGAGTTAATTAGTGCTAAGTTAACCCTAACTAAAATGTCAGCAGGGCTGGGCCCACACGTCAGTGTGTTAATTAAGTTTAGTTAATAAGTTAACCAAAAGTTGGCAGGGTCCGGGCCCACAAGTTAGTGACCCAGGGGAGGTCAACCCTGGTCAAAAGAGTCAACCCCGCCGGCGAGGACAGAAACGGTGGAGGGGCTCGGAAACACTGTTCTGGCGACCAAAAGAGTGGCGGAGGGGCTCTATGCGCAACTGGAGATCTTGTGCATCTAACGGTGTAAGAAGCAGCAGCTGGGGTGGCCAGAAACGACGGTGACGATGAGCTTTGTGGCGGCCGGAGTTCGGACACGCACGGGTTCGGTGTTTCGGTGCACGATGATACGTCTCCAACGTATCTATAATTTTTTATTGTTCCATGCTATTATATTATCAATCTTGGATGTTTTACACACATTAATATGCTATTTTATATCATTTTTTGGGACTAACCTATTAACCTAGTGCCTAGTGCCAGTTGCTGTTTTTTCCTTGTTTTTGTCTTTTACAGAAAATCAATACCAAACGGAGTCCAAATGAAATAAAACTTTACGATAATTTTCTTGGACCAGAAGACAACCATGAAGCTTCGGGAAGAGGCCAGAAGACCCACGAGGGGGCCACAAGCCCTAGGGGCACGCCCCAGGGGGGCGCCCCTATGCTTGTGGGGCCCCCGTGGCTCTCCTAACCCTATTATCAGCTCTATAAATACTCAAATATTCCCCTTATGTTAGAGGGCACACCAAAAATACTTTTCCGCTGCGGTAAGCTTCTGTTCTTGTGAGATGCCATCTTGGGGCCTTTTCCGGCACTCCATCGGAGGGGGGTTTGATCACGGAGGGCTTCTACATCAACCTTGCTGCCCTTCCGATGATGTGTGAGTAGTTTACCACAGACCTACGGGTCCATAGCTAGTAGCTAGATGGCTTCTTCTCTCTCTTTGATCTTCAATAGAATGTTCTCCTCGATGTTCTTGGAGTTCTATCTGATGTAATCTTCTTTTGCAGTGCGTTTGTTGAGATCCGATGAATTGTGGATTTATGATCAGATTATCTATGAATATTATTTGAGTCTTCTCTGAACTCTTTTATGCATGATTAAGATAGCTTTGTATTTCTCTCTGATCTATTGATTTGGTTTGGCCAACTAGATTGATCTATCTTGCAACGGGAGAGGTGCTTTGTGATGGGTTCAATCTTGCGGTGTCCTCACCGAGTGACCGAAGGGGTAGCGAGGCACGTATTTGTATTGTTGCCATTAAGGATAAAAAGATGGGTTTTACATCATATTTCTTGAGTTTATCCCTCTACATCATGTCTTCTTGCTTAAGGCATTACTCTGTTCATGTTAACTTAATACACTAGATGCATGCTGGACAGCGGTCGATGTGTGGAGTAATAGTAGAAGATGCAGAGTCGTTTCGGTCTGCTTGTCATGGACATGATGCCTATATTCATGATCATTGCCTTAGATATCATTATAACTATGCGCTTTTCTATCAATTGCTCAACAGTAATTTGTTCACCCACCGTATGCGTTCTTTCAAGAGAGAAGCCTCTAGTGAAAACTATGGCCCCCGGGTCTATTTACCATCATATATTTTCAGATCTATAAAACCAAAAATACAAAAATACCTTGCTGCACTTTATTTATATTTACTTTATTTTGCACTTTTACTTATCTTTTATACCTATCTCTATCAGATCTCACTTTTGCTAGTGACCGTGAAGGGATTGACAACGCCTTTTTCGCGTTGTGTGCAAGTGTTTGTTAGTTTTTGCAGGTGCATCAATTGGGGACTTGCTTGTGCCTGCTACTGGATTGATACCTTGGTTCTTAACTGAGGTAAATACTTATCTCTACTTTGCTGCATCACCCTTTCCTCTTCAAGGGAAAAATCAACGCAAGCTCAAGAAGTAGCAGGAAGAATTTCTGGCGCCGTTGCCGGGGAAGTTCTACATCAAGCCTACCAAGTACCTATCATAAACTCTCATCTCTTGCACTTACATTACTTGCCATTTGCCTCTCATTTTCATATCCCCCACTTCTAAAATATTTTCAGAAAAATACAAAAATATTTGCGTTTTTATTCGCTGTCTTTCCGATCATCTTTTTGTTTGCTTGTGTGCTAGATTGCTTGCTTAGTCAAGATGTCTCAAGAAAATACCAAGTTGTGTGATTTTTACAACACTAATAATAATGATTTTATTAGTACTCCGATTGCTCCCGCCACTAGTGCGGAATCTTATGAAATTAATGCCGCTTTGTTGAATCTTGTTATGAAAGAACAATTTTCTGGTTGCCCTCATGAAGATGTTGCATCCCATCTAAATACTTTCATTGAGTTATGTGATATGCAAAAGAAAAAAGATGTGGATAATGATATTGTTAAATTGAAGCTACTTCCGTTCTCACTACGAGATCGTGCTAAAACTTGGTTTTCATCTTTGCCTAAAAATAGTATTGATTCATGGGATAAGTGTAAAGATGCTTTTATTTCCAAGTATTTTCCTCTCACCAAGATCATCTCCCTCAGGAATGATATAATGAATTTTAAGCAACTTGATCATGAACATGTTGCACAATCTTGGGAGAGGATGAAATTGATGATAAGAAATTGCCCTACTCATGGTTTAAGTTTATGGATGATCATACAAAAATTTTATGCTGGATTGAATTTTACATCTAGAAATCTTTTAGATTCCGCCGTGGGTGGTACTTTTATGGAAATCACATTAGGAGAAGCTACTAAACTCCTAGATAATATTATGGCAAATTACTCTCAATGGCATACCGAAAGATCCTCTACTAGTAAAAAAGTGAATGCTATTGAAGAAATTAATACTTTGAGTGAAAAGATGGATGAAATTATGAAATTGATTGCTAGTAAGAGTGATCCTATTGATCCTAATGATATTCCTTTGTCTACCTTGATTGAGAATAATAATGAATCTATGGATGTGAATTTTGTTGGTAGGAACAATTTTGGTAATAACGCGTATAGAGGCAATTTTAATCCTAGGCCTTTTCCTAGTAATTCCTCTAATAATTATGGTAATTCCTGCAACAATTCATATGGAAATTATAATAAGATACCTTCTGATCTTGGGAATAATATTAAAGATTTTATAAATTCACAAAAGGTTTTCAATACTATGGTGGAAGAAAAATTACTCAAGATTGATGATTTGGCTACGCACGTTGATAGAATTTCTCATGAGATTGATTCTTTTAAGATTAGATCTATTCCACCCAAGCTTGATATTAATGAATCTTTCAAAACTATTCGAATCTCTATTGATGAAAGTAAGGAGAGAATCGCTAGGATGCGTGCTAAGAGAGATTGGTTCAAAAAGGCATGTTCTTCTAGTTTTTGCGATAATCATGATGAAGATCTTAAAGTAATAGGTGTAACTCCTATTAAATCTTTGTTTTCTAATATAAAACTTGATCAAGATGGGACTGGAGATGAGTCAACTTTAGCTAAAAGGCGTCCCAATAATTTGGAGAGTGATGATCTTAATGAAAAATTTGATAAAAGTGGGATTGGAGAGGTCAAGACTTTAACTAGTGATGAGTCCACTCTTTTGGATTTCAAGGACTTTAATTATGATAATTGTTCTTTAGTTGATTGTATTTCCTTGTTGCAATCCATGCTTAATTCACCTCATGCTTATAATCAAAATAAGGCTTTTACTAGACATATCGTTGATGCTATGATGAAATCTTTTGAAGAATAACTTGAGTTGGAAGTTTCAATCCCTAGAAAGCTTTATGCTGAATGGGAACCTACTATTAAGATCAAGATTAAAGATTATGAGTGCAATGCTTTGTGTGATTTGGGTGCTAGCGCTTCCACTATTCCAAAAACTTTATGTGATGTGCTAGGTTTCCATAAACTTGATGATTGTTCCTTAAATTTGCACTTAGCGGATTCCACTATTAAGAAACCTATGGGAAGGATTAATGATTTTATTATTGTTGCAAATAGGAATTATGTGCCCGTAAATTTTATTGTGCTTGATATAGATTGCAATCCTACATGTCCTATTATTCTTAGTAGACCTTTCCTAAGAACAATTGGTGCAATTATTGATATGAAAGAAGGAAACATTAGATTCCAATTTACATTAAGGAAGGGCATGGAACACTTTCCAAGAAAGAAAATTAAGTTGCCATATGAAACTATTGTGAGGGCCACTTACGGGTTGAATACCAAAGATGACAATACCTAGATCGATGCTTTATGCCTATCTAGGGGCATTAAACAATAGCGCTTGTTGGGAGGCAACCCAATTTTATTTTGTATTTTGTATTTTTTTCTTCTATTTTTGAATAATTACACATTATTATTTATGTAGTAATTGTTTTAAGTGTTTTAATTAGTGTTTGAGCCAAGTAGACCCTTTGGGATGATCTATGGTGATAGTTGATTTGATTTTGCTGAAAAACAGAAACTTTTGCGTCCAGTAGAAGAATTTTTAAAATTCACAGGAACGTGTTATAGTTATGAATTTTTTACAAAAGATTTATATACAAATTTCCAACGTTTTCCTAATTTTTCAGAGGTTTTGGAGTTACAGAACTATGAGTAAAATTCAGGTCTTCGTAGACTGTTCTGTTTTTGACAGATTCTGTTTTTTTTCTTTTTTTTGCTTATTTTGATGAACCTATGGGTAGTATCGGGGGGTATGAACCATGGAGAAGTTGGAATACAGTAGATATAACACCATTATAAATTTAGAATGCGTTCACAACAATACCTAAAGTGGTGATTTGTTTTTTATACTAACGGAGCTTACGAGTTTTCTGTTGAGTTTTGTGTTGTGAAGTTTTCATGTTTTGGGTAAAGTTTTGATGGACTACGGAATAAGGAGTGGCAAGAGCCTAAGCTTGGGGATGCCCAAGGCACCCCAAGGAAATACTCAAGGACAACCAAGCATCTAAGCTTGGGGATGCCTCGGATGGAATCCCCTCTTTCGTCTTCAATCCATTGGTAAAATTACTGGAAGCTATATTTTTATTCACCACATGATATGTGTTTTGCTTGGAGCGTCTAGTATTATATGAGTCTTTGCTTTTTAGTTTGACACAATCATCCTTGCTGTACAAACCTTTTGATAGGGACACACATCAACCGTGAATTTATTAGAATACTCTATGTGCTTCACTTATATCTTTTGAGCTAGGTAGTTGCTCTAGTACTTCACTTATATCTTTTTAGAGCACGGCGGTGGTTTTATTTTGTAGAAATTTATGAGCTCTCATGCTTCACTTATATTATTTTGAGAGTCTTAGAAATAGTATGGCAATTTTCTTAGCTTACGAATTTAGTCCTAATATGATGGGTATTCAAGAGGGATATAATAAAAACTTTCATGAAGATCATTGAATATATGTGAAGTTTGATTCCATGCATTTGTTTTGAGATATAAAGATGGTGATATTAGAGTCATGCTAGTGAGTAGTTATGGATTAGTAAGAATATTTGTGTTAAGGTTTGTGATTCCCGAAGCATGCACGTATGGTCTACCATTATGCGATGAAGTTAGAGCATGATTTATTTTTTATTGTCTTCCTTATGAGTGGCAGTCGAGGACGAGCGATGGTCTTTTCCTACCAATCTATCCCCCTAGGAGCATGTGTATTAGTACTGTGCTTTGATGGCTAATAAAATTTTGCAATAAGTATGTGAGTTCTTTATGACTAATGTTGAGTCCATGGATTATAGACACTCTCACCCTTCCACCATTGCTAGCCTCTCTAGTACTGCGCAACTTTCGTCGGTGCATTAAACCCACCATTTACCTTCCTCAAAACATCCACCATACACTACAAAAAAATACACTTCTGTGATGATACGTGTTTGTCACAGTAGGTCACGTTTTCTGTCATTCATGTACATCCATGACGAATTTATGACAGAATCAAGATAGTCATACCTGTGCTATCGTAGAAGTGTTCCATGACAATACCAAAATTATCATCACGGAAGTGTCCACTTCCATGACGATAAATGGTGCGTCATGGAAGTGCTTTTATCAAGGGTAACCGACATGTGGCATCCATCGTAATGGGTCGCCTTTAAGCTATCGGGTTCCGGTTTGAATCCGATAACCCGTTAACAGCCCGGACCAATGGGGATTTTCCACATGTAAAATTCTCAATGGCCAGAGGAACCACGTGTCGGCTCACCGTTGGGACAGATGTCATCCACTCATTGGACCGGAGGCGCCTATGATACGTCGACATGTGGCACGGCCCAACAGAGGCCCATTCCGGTGAAAAGGCCGGCCCGTTTGACTTGGTCAAAAGGTAGCGGGCCGGCCCACGGAAAGCCTGTTAATGGCCTGTTCGCATATAGCCCATTTACAGCTCGCTAACTCATGGCCCGTTACGGCCTATCCGAATTAGGCCCAGTAGCATCATCTGGGCCGTCCAATATGATTCCAGCCCGTTGTAACTTCTGGCCCATGTATGGCCCATGACGTCTTTGGGCCCATACGAGGCCCTTTGTAACTCTGGGCCCATTAAAGGCCCGAGGTGAAATTGGCCCATAATGATCAGTGTATTGCTTTATACCCATTAATGGCCCATTATTCCATAGGCCGTTTCTAGCCCGTGTTAACTTTTGGCCTTCTAAGGGCCCATTTATTCTTGGGCTCATTTCTAGAATTCGGTTACTTACGGTCCGTTACTGGCCTGTTCCGCTTGTGGGTCAAATTCAGCCAGTGGTTACAGTCAGCTCGATTATGACCCGTTAACACGTTGGGCTATTTTCATAGCGTCATGAAATACGGCCTATTAACGGCCCGTTATGGTCGGGCCATAAACAGACGATTTCCACTCTAGCCCGTTTACGACCCATTTTGTGGACCGTTATTGGTCCACCAATAGTACGACCCATGTTTGGTGAAACGATTATACGGGCCGTAGAAGGCCCATTGATTAGATGGCCCGTACAAGGCCCATGGATCCTACGGCCCATAGAAGGCCCATGGATCCTATGGCCCATAGAAGGCCCATGGATCCTACGGCCCGTAGGAGGCCCATGGTCACTACAGCAGGTAGCAGGACCATGGTTACAACAGTCCGTGTGTTGCCATGGTTATTGTGGCCTTGTTATAAAAATAGGTTATTGTGGCCACTAGAAAAACGCGGAAAAAGAACTGCAGTGACTACAAGCAAACAACTAAACAAGACAATAAGGAAATAAATAAGCAAGCAACTAACGCTAGGCTATTATGGCTATTACACATATTACATCCACTGGGCATCAAAGTTCGCCACCAGTGCAAATATAGGGAACAAAGCAGCATATTACATACACTGGCCGTCTAAATTGGCCACTAGTGCAAATAAACACGGCAGCAAAACAAGTCCATAACTGAAACAACTTCAGAAGAGCTCAAGAAACTTTACCTTGGTATCCACCATGCTGGCAATAAGCTTAGCAAGCTTATTAGCTTTCTCCTGTTTAGCGCTAAAATTCTCCAAAGCTTGCTGTTGCACCAGAAAGTATGCATCTGAATTCTACAGGGACTTCCGCAGTCCTTCGGCTTCTTGTCGCAACACAGTTGATCGATGTATTTCAGCTTGTAGTTGAGACTCAAGAAACCGAACTGATTCAGACAGTGATTTTGAATAGCTTGTGCCAGCGGTAGTGGCCAGTAACTCGAACACTACACCAAGACAGGACTTTGGGGTTGTCTCACTGTCTTCAAGATAGTTTTCCTTAGCTATTTTATTAGCTTTGTTGGAGACCACCAAGGATGTCTCACTATCCTGAACCTTATCTGCATTACTTCCTTTACCATTGCTTAATAAGGCACTATTCCCCAATATTCTGTCAGCATTCTAAAAGAAGAAACAAGCAGACACATAACAGATTTAGCATGTACTAGTATATGAAACTCATTTTGGTGAACCAGTTCATTAGTATGGTGGACAGGATTAAACTACCAAGTCTTCTATTGCCAAGTAGTACATAATAAAAGCATCAAACAAACATATATCTATGTCCTATGGTCACTGCATTGTCTTGCCAAATTAAAATAGAGACACGGTTCAAATCATATCAGTTCAAGACAAAGCAGCACTGAAAGAATACAAAGCGTGGGAAACTACACGGCACAACAAGATTTCAGATGGGTACCATGGGTCTACATGTACAACAACACTATTGGCTCTGTTGTGATGCTAGTAATGTGCATGATATGAGAAGACAACGGTATACACAATTGAAATTGAAATCAACAGAGCTATTTATAAGAGCAAACCTATTAAAGAAACATGCGTAAACATACCTGTTGTGCCATTGGAGTTTTGATTGGATCCTTCAATTTAAAAATAAGTTTGTATGAGTAAATACAGTGATACAAGAGCAAAGCAGTATGCATGATAGCAATGGAATCTTAAATGAGAACAGTTGTTCTTCAGGTTTAAGCACTTGTTCTACACGAATAGAGTACAGTAAGACGCAGGCATATTGTACTTAAAAATAAAAAATGAGCTCATAGACCTTACCACATTCTTGGTTTGGGACCAGTACAGAACAAGGCGTTCCTAGTCATCGTCCAGTAAATGTGTCTCAGGAGAACGTAAGGGAATTTGATGAGTTTCTTTGCCAGTGAAGTACGTTTTCTTTAGGTAATTCCAATATTACCACCAAGCATTCTTGAAGATAGCAGAGGTATTAGCATAGGTTACCTCATCCTGAGTTTCCAAATCGGTCCTTCTCTATAGAGAAAAATGGGAAAATTTGTTGTATTATAAGCATCATGGAGGTAGAATGTATGGGACAAAGCAAAGTAATTGCCATGAATAACATTACTTACACATAACTCCTGGACGAACACCTGCAACTGGTTTTTTCATTCATCTTCAGTATAATATTTCCATGATGGGAAGATACACACATAGGATTTAACAACATCAATGCGATAGATGCTAAACTACGAATGGCTGGTTGTGCTTCCTCCACAGGAATAGTTGTACTAACTGGTGGAGTTGGGGTTCACCGTGGTAGTACTGGCGCTTTGGGCACTGGAGTTGCCTTACTAACTGCTCTTGTTTGGGAGCTCTGTGGTGGAGATGGTGCTGTGTCAACATGAACTGGGTTACTATCTGGTGGGGTTGGGGTTAGATTGGGTGAAGCTGGTTCTCTGTCCATCGTAGTAGGGGTACAATCTGCAAGAGTCTGGGTTTTGTGTGGTAGGGCTGGTTTTCGTGCATGTACAACCGGGGTGCTATCTCCACCAAGATGTAGCACTATTTTATTTGAAGACCGTGTTTTTACTCTGCTAGATACTACCATCACCCACTCCAATTCAAATGGCTGATAAACATGAACATAGTTGAATGTACAGACCTTGTAGAGAGACAGATGCAATAGATAGTGTGGAAAAAAGAGGGCATGAAATAATTGACATGTATATTGTTTAACTAAAAAGGATAGCATGACATAATTTCACATATATGATCTCTATCTAAACTTGATAGCATAGCATGACATAATTCAAAGATATGATGACTAACTAAACAGGATGGCATGAGATAATTATATGATGTCTTTAGTAAACAGGTTCGCATGACATAATTCACATACATGTTATCTAAGTAATCAGGATCGCATGATTTAATTCACATATGTCATTTACATGCTAAGCAGAGAGCATTCGCATATATGATGTCCGAACTAAGAACATGGTGTTGAATATTGTGTATATGATGTCTAAACTATGCAATGCAAGACACCATATGCATGATATGAGCAGTATAACCGTGCCAAGTTAGAGCATACACCTCGGTGGGGGAATAGGACTGGTCATCTGTCTCTGAATCCATCTCCGAGGAGCTATCGGGACCCAGCAAGAGATCTACTTCGATAGGTAGCACTGTCTGCTCTGAAGACCTTGTTTTCACTCCAGATTTTTCCATCACCCACTCAAATGGCTGATTCATAGGAAGAGTATTTTAATGTACAAACATTGTCGACAAATGGAAATGTAATGAAGAAAAGGATGGGCAAGATATCATTCAAATATATGATGCCTGGTTAAACAGGATGGCATTGCATATTTCACATATATTATGGCTGGCTAAAAGAGATGAGACTGCATAATTCCCATATATGATATAGAAACTAAACAGGTGGCATTACAGAACATGTCTAAACTAAGCAGATGACATATATGATGTCGAAAGTAGGCACTACAAGGCAACATATGCATGATATGACCAACATCATCATGCCAAGTTAGAGCAAACACCTTGGGGGGTAAATAGGAGTGGTCAGCTGCGTCTGAATCCACCTCAGAACAGATATCTTCCTCTGGATTACAATCTGGAGAGGGGGGGAGGGTTTGCCATTGAACCCACCATGGAGCGATGTCTACATGACATTGTATTGCCGCGCAAAACTCTTCTCTTTTTCTCTACATGTTCAGCATGACTGTGTACAATATCTGACATGTATACAAAAAAATATAGTGAGATTATGTAAGGAGAGCATGCAGAAATCTAGAGTGATGGTAACAACTAGTGGATGGATCCAAAAATAATGATAGTAGGCTAATGATAGCTTTAATTTAATAAAAAGACAGATGATGATTGCTTTACTATTTGTTTCCCACCCAAGATGAACAACATAGGCATACCCTAGGTGAACCAGATAATAGACAGAGATACTATTCATTGCTACCTCGATATGTTCCCCACAAGTAATTTTAAAACTCAAGTTTGAACATTAATTTGGACCTGACTTGGAGTCTAAGAGGTGAACAAGATGATAAAGTAGCAGGTAATATTAAGCAATGCATAACATAAGCAGAAACAAAAGAGTGAGACCTCTCTTGTGGACCCGTGTACTCCTCAGGTTCATCGGCTGAGTCGATGATGGTGATGCAGTTGTGGTGGGTGCCGGTGGCAGGGAAGGAGATCTGAGGCAGCGAAAGATGGTCAGGAGTCGTGATGTCTGGTTTGGTGGATGCTTCTGTCGATGGAGCAGCTCAGGTGAGGTGGACGACGTCGTGGCAGGAGCAGGACAAACCACACAAAGTTTTCTTCGACACCTACCTGTAACTGAAGTAAGTCTGTAAGGGCTCCTTTGGCTTGCAGGATTCTAAAAACACAGGGATAGGAAAAACACCGGAATAGGATAGGAATGCACGTGGGAAACAGAGCATTTGTAAACACAGGATTTCTGTCAACTTGGGTGTTTGGTTCACAAGAATTGGAAGAGCAGAGGAATGCAAAGAAACATCGCCAAATTAAAGTGAAACCATATGAAAGCGTGTACAATTAGAATGTTATTCTGCCACTAATACACTTGGTCTTGTCTTCATGCATAGGATTTTGAAAAGTAGGTCCAGGTGGATTTTTGCTCCATTCCTTTCAACAAACTGCATGAATAATTGAATAGTAGAGTGCCATAGGAAAATTTTCTATTGCTATGTTTTTCCTTCACTTTTTCCTTTGAACCAAAATAGCCCTAATGGATCGACATGAATGTAGAGTAATAAGTGATGCGACAAGTGTACAACCTCTTTGCCATAGCCGTGTCGACCTCAGCATCATTGGGTTGGTCGCTGAAGAAGTTGCGGCAGAGGTGGCTAACGGAGGTGTGGAGGAAGATCTGAGGAATCTGTAGACGGTGTCCAGGGCACTGCTCTGTTGTGATGGATGGTTCCGTCGTTGGAGTAGCTCCGGTGAACCGTAAGACGTCGAGGCTGAAGCAGTACAAGACAGACATCATTAATCTCAAGTGGGATTCTAATAGCATCTCCAATAGATGATGTAAATTACATTTCCAAAAAGTGATAGATGTAAAATTTACATCACCAAAAAACACCTGACTACAACAGATGAGGTAAAAACAGTTGACTCTGAACTTAACTGTCGAAACTGAAATTTACTGTGGAATCTGAATGTTACTGTCGAAATTGAATGCACTGGTAGCAGAGAGGCACTTCACATGTAGTTTAGGCCGCTCGAGCACTAGTAGTAGAGTAACAATGATCTAAATCAGCAGGCAATCGACAGGGAACACAGTAGCAGATAGCATTCCGGAGCAGCAGCGCGAACTAGAGCTAGAGAAGCAACTCGTGTAGCTATAGCAGCCCGTGTACCAGCATCAGCAGCACGAGCGAGAGCAAGAGCAGAGCAGCAGCACGAGCGAGGGGGAGAGCAGAGCAGCAGCACGACCGAGCGAAAGACGGAGCAGCAGCAGCAGCGCGAGCGAGTGAGCGAGAGCTGGAGTAGCAGTAGCAGATCCAGCTGGTATGGATGCCGCCGCCAAAGGGGCCTCGCACTGGGGGAGAGTCGCCATGGAGATGTCGCCCGTGGCGCCGGCTTCGAGGTAGCCGCACCATGGGGGTACGGGATGGAGCACCGTCGGCGGTGGGAGGTCAAGTTAAGGAGAAGGTGCGATGCGATGACTGTACAACCTCTTTGGTGGCACCGAGTAGGCCTCGGCTTTGTCCAAGGAGTCGGTGAGGATGTTGTGGTTCCGGTGGAGCAGGTTAAGGCGGTGTTGTGGGGATGGATCAGCCGCGATAGACAAGGCGATCGTCGGAGCAGCTCCTTGGAGGTGGAGGACAGGGCGGATGAACCGGCAGGACGACGAGATCGACGACGGATCCTCATCCAGGGAGGTGTATGAGGGACGTCGGGCTGTTGCGGTGGACGATGTCATCGGGGAAGAGGCTCCGGCTGGGCAGCGGTGGGGTGGCGGACGGAGGAGGGTGGGGTTTCGCGGCTGGAGCAGAGAGGTTATGGTAGCCTGGGATTTCGAATGGCGAAAAGGAGGTGATGGGAGGGGGGAACCATGACTTAGGGACGCGCTTGTCCAAAATGTAGGGTGTGTTACAAAAGTACCCCCACCGATTTGAACTAGCGGCCCTTTCGGCTCAGGGTTAGAAGGGGGATTTCGCGTGTCGGGATTTGGCAGCTGGAGGGAGTTTTCGCGCGCGTTGTAATTTCGGGATAGCAAGGCGCGGGTTATGAAGGCGCCAGTTTTGGGAGCACGATATCTGAATTTTTGGGATATAACAAGGCGCGGGTTGAATGTTAGGGACATGCCTAACATGTAATATTGTACGTACCAAATCAATTCGCACTTCCCTCAACGAAAAAAATGAAAAAAATAAAACTATTCGCACCACACAAAGAGAGAGTCTTGTCCCGTTTTACTGTACAAATGCTATTCAAGGCTATGAATCCATGTTATGTCCAATTAAAATTTTTCGCTGGCTGTATAATGCATGTAACCTACTCATACCAACATTTCAGTGCATTCCAAGTGTCTATACTACCGCTGCAATTCGAACTAAATTTGAATTCATTTCTCTATTTGAATAAGAATCTACAATCATGATTGTTGCCAACTTAAACCATCTTTCGTGTATTATCTCAACAACACACCACATGATTACTATAGAGATAGATATGAACTATGTGTACTATATGAACTCGAATTCAAAATTTTGAATACATTTGATGTTGACTCCAAATAACAGTACATTTGATGTACTAACTAGATCTTCATAATCTAAACCATGTTCCATACGTACACCGTGTTTATCACACAAAGTATAGTGCCCTGCCCCCTACATTATGACAAGTATTTAGCCCTGAGCTGCAAAAGGCACACATTATCACAAATTATAATCAATGTTCTATATATTGTATGTAGTATAACATGTTCATAACCACACCATGCGTATCACCATTATATATATTCATTCATGCATGCGTCGGTTTAAAACACTATGATATCTTCTTCAAATATCCGAATCCACTTTTTTATAATGAATTATGATCTCTGTTCGTCTTTTACACCCACACAATCTTCTTCTCTTTGTAGCTAGCGCTAACTTTCTACCGTGCATGCACAGGCCCGCCCCCCTCTCACCCTCCCTCAACGTCCCCTCCATCGCGCACATTTGTTATTTCTCTTTAGGTCATTAACCCACGGTGTGTGTAGGCCCCACGGCTCCTTCTTTCTGGCACACACCAGTCGATATATCTCTCTAGCCAAGTGTGCCTACCACAAACACACACTTCCCCTCTTCTCTTCTCACCGTCCATTCCCCCCTATGTCCAATACAGTTCCACGCAGGTGCACACTCCCGCCCCTCTTTTCATCGATCTCATACTCGCACACTCCTCCCCCCTCGACATAGTAGGCCTCTCGCACCACCTCCTAGCCGCACCCCTCTCCCCCTGTCCGTCTCTCCGGACCTTATTTGCTTCTAACACATGCATGCATGTATACCTACCGATCTCCCTACATATAGCTAGGTCGACTATAATTCTTTTTCCCCACGCACCTATCGACGTACCTCACTAGTTATGTCTCTCCCTTTCTCCGACACACGATGATTGATCTTCCTATGTAGTTATGTCTGCTTACCACAACCATATCATCCCCCTCATCATCCTTGCATACCTCCTGACCCGTCTCTCACACGCACGTGCATAGACAGGCAGACATCCCCTCTCTTATTGATATTGCACTCATACCCTCCGTTTGTCTAGCGGCCTCTCCCACCATTTGTGAGAAGCAACTCCACCACCAACCCTCCGACACTCTACCTTTGTCTCTCTCCCAACCTTATTCCTCTACTACACATATGCATGGATGCCGATCGATCTCCGTCAATATATAGCTAGGTCTCTCTCCTTCTCCACACATATACCAGTCAATCTACCTCTCTATAGTTAGGTCTCTGCCCCTCCCCCCCCCCACACCGATAGTTGAACATTGTAGGTAGGTAGGTATCCATGCAACAGAGACAAACTGCACCTCTGCCCTCTCACATTCCAGTAGGCCAGCCGCCCTGTATCTTTGACGTGGGCAAACACAAATTCGATGGCACTCTTTATCGATTGCGCACCCACACACTTCATCCCTGTTTTTGATTCTATCGATATCTCACACCGATGATCCCTCCACTCTCTTCTCGTGGATCGCTCCCTCTATATATGATATATCCATGACTCTGTTTCACACACATTGCATATGTTACATTTTTTATTTGAGATATCATCGACACATTGCCTCTGTTTCGCACAAACCATCTCTCTCACACCCACCCACGTATGTACCTGCACGTAAAGAAGAGGTGCACGCACGACGCATGTACTCATGTCTCGTTCCCGGCCACACCCGCGCGGGTACACGGTGGAGTTCATTTCTGTACGAAAAAGGAGCCCACGTGATAATTTGACGCGTGTAGTGGTTGTTTACTCAAGGAGGGTCGTGTACCACGCGTAGACGGAACAAAGTTTGACTTGACGTGTTAGTATTAAATAAAGTTATATTCCTCAATGGCACGTACAGAATAAAAAATGATTGTCGTCAGGAAAAAAGAAATCCGCTCCACTATATACAATGGAGCCTGCCTGTCGGGGTTTGTCTCTCATCACACTATCTCACACAAGGCGGCGGTGGCCTCTCTCTCTCATCATTGGTCACTGATCCGGCCGCATCCAGTCCGCCGGCGGAAAGGGAGGATGTGCATCATTTCTTCGTTCGACGGCGTTGAGGCAGCACGTCCCAATCTCCGGTACCCGCCGTTCTCTCTGACCAAGCTCGGGCGCGGTAGGGCCTTCGCCACTTGCTCGCTGCCGCAGTATGGGCAGATCTCGGCCGCCGGCGCCCTCCTAGTTACATCCCGATGACCCTCAGGTACAGCTTCCTCCGGCCTTGCTCCACTGCCCATCTTCCCATGTTGCTGCATGTGGAAAATCCTGCATGTGGATCTTCTTTAGTTCTTTGCTTAAAATGTATCTCGGCCGGCGTACTTTCCATGTTGCAATCTTGTCCTCAAACCGTTTTTGATAAACCACCATGCTGCTATCTTTCCCTTATGACATGGAATATGCTTCTTTTTTGTCGGCGTATGTGTATTCAACTCCTGTTATTGGGCAGTAACTGTTTCCTTTCTACCTCTTTTTGCAAACAGGGCTATCCATTTCACCTCGTTGCTATTGCGACCTTTTGGTGAACTGCACAAATCACTTTTTTCTTAAGAGTGTTTTGTGCAGTTCCGCCAAAATGTCACACGGGCAATGTTTTTACATTTCTGTGGGACTATAGAAAGGGAGATTGGTTTTGCTATCCTCCTCATCCAACTCCGTGCCTAATCTTCTCCAACAAGTAGTTAGTCCTAAAGAGAGATCACAGAGGTGACCGGCTTCTATTTGTGTGTGTTATGTTTCATCATCTAGTTCCACTATTATTGTAATCACACTGACTGAATATCTTTGCAAACAGGGATGATCAGCTCGATTTTAGTGGAACTGCACAAAATGATCGGATTGTGATGTCCTCCATACACCTCTTTCTTGGCTACAGAGCTGCATGAAACTAGCTGCCAACCAATGAACACTGTGCCCAGGAAATGGAGCCATGCCTATGAACATCATCGATCAATTATATTTTTTTCTTTATTTGTACACCTTCTCACAATTTCATCTTCAGTTGTGATGTGAATATTGGCGCTGATCTGCGAACCATTGAGATGCATTAGCAGCCATGGTAGTTTCATTTGTATTTGATGGAATGTTGTAACGAGACAATCTTGAGGCAAGAGGACACATGAATCCTAAGTTGAAACATTTTTTTTCTGCGGGAACCAAAGTTGAAACCTTCATAGCATCACAGTACAATTTCATTATGCTAGAAAATTCTGCGTACATATAAAGAAATCCTGAAAGATTGATAGCAATGCCAGAAACAATTCAACTTTGTTTCGCCGACATTCGGGACATCCTTCGTCCGGCTCCACCTGCCATGCAGCAATATTGAGTGCACAACTGCAGGGGAGATTCACCCCGATCGTTGCGCCGCAGAAATAATGACTAGTCAGCAGTTAAATCACAGAGCCCCACCTTCGCCATAGTAAGTTGCTCGGACGAAGCAACCATCATTTCTCTCTTCGTTGAATCCGCTGGTACTCCAATATTCCCAGAGTAATAAGTTGCTCGGGCGAATCAACCATCACTTCACCTTTCCCACAGTAAGTACTACCTCCTTTTTTTATTCTAGAAACTACCACACGCGAATATTGGACGGTAGCAACACAGCAACTGAATCAAAAATCGAAACCAACCAATGAACTACTACTAATGGTGAGCGTTTGCTAGTATCATGTACTCCGTCTGTCCATGTATATAGGGCTTAATGCGTTTTCCGAGACTAACTTTGGCCCTGTTTGGATCCATGGGTTAGAGTTAGTTTGAGCTAGTTGGGGCTCAAATAGCCCTAAAGTATCCAAACATGAGGGTTAAATTGGAGCAAGTTGCACCTAACCCACCAAAAAAAACTATCCCACCCAAGAAGTGCTAATTGGAGCTAGTTCTCATTGGGCCCACTGAAAATCACTTTTATCTCTCTATCCCGCCAGCCAAGTGGTGCTAATTGGAGCTAGTTCTCATGGGGCCCACTAAAAAATCACTTTTCTCTCTCCATCAAGTGCATTTATTGTCAATCTAACCCTGTCATCCAAACACCTCTTTGGCTAGAGTTAGTTCAGGGTTAGTCATGGGTTAGTCTAACCTCTAGCTAAGTTAGAGTATCCAAACAGGAGCAGTATAGGACATGCAAGTTGCTCAAAGCATACCGTCAAATTCGTACTTGAAAGGATCGTCGAATGATATAATTTTCAAATTATATAAAATCTTATCAATAGTCAAAGGCAACCTCGAAGAATACATTAGGCCCTATATATACGTATGGATGAAGGGAGTAGTACTAATCGCAACGCATGCATGCGTGTGGAGTACTACAGTACTAAACAAGAATGTTTTACATGCATTGGTTAATTATATCTTAGTTATGGCACTTAACAATTTAATGCACAAAACAAGAACGGTTGACGGGATTAGCAGAAAGCAAAGCGCCTTTTTAGCGGGGTTTATCATCATTCTATGAAGGTGCAAAACCAAGTGTTACTACTACACCAAACAAGTTCAAAACAAGAAAATGGACCCACTCACGGCACGGCACGCCTGTCTCGTTTGGTCCGTCGGTCAAAGCTCTTCCTCTTCTTGGCATAACAATAGAGTACACTAATTTTTTTAGAATGCTCTTGGCATGTCGCTAACATGTGGGAGCGAGTGATGAGTTAACCGACCTCAATAGACAGCAAAATCACTAGCCCGCCGCACTTTGAGAGAGACGAGGAGCGAGAAGCGATACGGGCTGGTGGATTATACTAGAGCTAGGTGTCGCACGGAGGCCAAGAAATATGGTGATAGCCTGGGTTGGCCATGTATGATGTAACTACACTGGGCTGCTGTGTTTCGGACTCTTCCGGTCTACTGTGGAGAAGATTGTGTAGATTTTATATCGCTGAATAAAAATATTAAAGAGTCCAGACGCTCCACCGCGAGGTTTCTTGCTCCTTCTCGGTCGTCGGAAAGCGTTCTTCTAAGTTTTGCCGACACGTGGGACATCCAGCATCCAGGTCCATGTGTCATGCAAGAAAATTGAGTTAAGTATAATAGGACAGACTCACCAATGGTCACAAACGTAGGTGGAGTACGTGCATGAATCACCCGAAAAAAGGAATACGAGCACGAAGAGAAGAGGTGCAGGCACCGACGCAGGTACTCTTTGCCTCTTTCCCTAATACTCACGCGCGGGTACACGGTGACCTCATTTCTGTACGAAGAGGCAGCTCGCCTGATAATTTGGCATGTAGTAGTTGTTCATGGGAACCACGCATGGACGAATCAAAGTTCGATAATGACGCGGTGGCGCATTTTTTATAAATTAAGTTATTCTATTCGATGGCACGTACGCAACATTATTTTCTCAATGGAACGTGAATTGTGCACGCACTGAATGACGGAGCATGGGATGGTAGCCATGGACATGGTTAGCCCTTTTTGGAGACTAATACACTACTTTGGATGTGTCCCATCAACTTGCAAACAAGGAGAAGCTTTGCTTACTACTAGTACGATCTCTCCCTCGCTCATGCGCGCGCGGTGGCTCGCAGGACGAGAAGAAGCTTTTGCTTTACGATAGTGCGCTTAATACAGGCGGTGGACGTGCAACAATTCATTCGGTGTCAGATTGTCAGAAGTATCTATACTTTAGTACCATCATCATTGTTCGACTTCCGAAAGAGGCGAAGAGCCAAGCCACAGTCACCTACTCACAGTATAACCGGCCGTGTTTGCATGAATTTTTTAACGGCAGTGGATTGCTCCAGTGGTCATCACACGTGAGCCAATCGATTCGCACCCTTCCACACTCCATTTTGTCTTGCGTTCCTTCCTCCGTCCAGCACGCTGACAAGTGGGCCCCATGCTCATGTATGCCAACGTGGTAGTCAATTATTTTGCTAGAGTCAGCTATCACACCCTTTCGATGCCGCGTCAATGTACCCACTAGAAACAAGTTAGACTTGTTCGGTTCAACCGCCTCCCTAGGTGTTTGGAGAGGAATTGGCCGGCGCGAGGCGGTTCTATAGGTGGGCAGGCGGCAAAAAACAGGGGAAAACGCGCGAACTGAATGGGAAGGATGCAACACGCGATCATCCGGGTACGCAATAAAGGATGCGAAGAGGCTTCCTATATCGGCAAGGACCAGCTTCCGTATCGATTGCTCATCCAATAAGAACTCCCAAGTTAACAGTGCTGAGGCTGGAGTAGTCATCAGATGGGTGACAGAATGGGAAGTGGACTCGATGCTAAAATTAATGGGATGGGTTACTATAAACCTTTAATTGGCTTAAATGTATATAGTGCTCCATCCTATTAGTTGAACCTCGAGGTCTTTGTTTTGTAATTTTTGACATTTTTTGTTTTTTGAACACATGTTAATCGAAGATCTATCGCGTTACTTTTTGATAATTTTTGTTTTTTGAACACATGTTAATTGGCTTGAAAGAAGGTCTATCGTGTTACTTCACGACACCTTTCCAAAAAAAGTGATATGACTTTTGTCAACCTATAAGGCATCTCTGTCAAATTAACCTCGAGGTACTTGTTCTCAAATTAACCTCTCTGTATTGCAGGAGTACTTGTTTTTTGAACACATGTTAATCGAAGGTCTATCGCGAGGTCTTTGTTTTGTAATTTTTGACATTTTTTGTTTTTGAACACATGTTAATCAAAGGTCTATCGCGTTACTTTTTGATAATTTTTGTTTTTTGAACACATTTAATTGGCTTGAAAGAAGGTCTATCGTGTTACTTCACGACATGTTTCCAAAAAAAGTGATATGACTTTTGTCAACCTATAAGGCATCTCTGTCAAATTAACCTCGAGGTACTTGTTCTCAAATTAACCTCTGGGTATTGCAGGAGTACTTGTTTTTTGAACACATGTTAATCGAAGGTCTATCGCGGGGTCTTCGTTTTGTAATTTTTGACATTTTTTGTTTTTTGAACACATGTTAATCGAAGGTCTATCGCGTTACTTTTTGATAATTTTTGTTTTTTGAACACATGTTAATTGGCTTGAAAGAAGGTCTATCGTGTTACTTCACGACATGTTTCCAAAAAAAGTGATATGACTTTTGTCAACCTATAAGGCATGTCTGTCAAATTAACCTCGAGGTACTTGTTCTGAAATTAACCTCTGGGTCTTGCAGGAGTACTTGTTTTTTAAACACATGTTAATCGAAGGTCTATCTTGTTACTTTTTGATAATTTTTTTTGAACACATGTTAATTGGCATGAAAGAAGGTCTATCGTGTTACTTCATGACATCTTTCCAAAAAAAGTGATATGACTTCTACCAACCTATAAGGCATGTCTGTCAATTTAACCTCGAGGTACTTGTTCTCAAATTAACCTCTGGGCCTTGTAGGAGTGCTGCAATGTGTCAGCGTCAATTGCAATATGAGCCAGCAAGCTAGCAGTGTAGTTGCCAACATGCTCAAAGTGCACGCAACATTGAGTAGAAAGAAGCATGCCCAGGAAATTAATGCGTGCTTAGGGAGGCCTTTGCTCAAAGAGCAAGTGTATATAAGGTACAGTCGGCAGGCTATAACACTATAAAAAAAGACACATCCGTGACATTTTGGGCCGAACGAAATTTTTTCCTGTCATGCTTATGACACTTCTATGACGATAATTGTGACAAAACCCGGTATCATCATAGATGTGGTGGGCTCCTACTTCTATGACAAAAAATCATGACAGAAAATGGGCTTTTCGTCCTGGGCGGGCCGGAGACGCAGCTGCATGACATTCTTTGGGCCATCCATGACGGAAAAAATCATGGTAGAAGCGAGGGCGAGGAAAATATCTGGGAGTTCCCGGTTACGGTGGGTGGTCGGGGCCGAGCGATGCATGGAGAGGTTTGCGCGTTTCTCTCGTACATGTACGCGCGTGTGTGCGAGGCGTTGCACTCTAACTGAACCCGAACGAGGTGTTGGGCTCTAACTGAACCCGAGTGATTGCACTAGCTACGTTATTGAACCCCGATCAATCCCTTGCTGTTGACTGAACCCGAGTGATTCCTTCGCTACTGCTGCTAACTGAAGCCGATCAAAGCTGCCTCTTGATGAACAGTCCCCGGTGGGGGTTGGATGAACAGTTCCTGGTGGGGGTTGGATGAATAGGATCCTGTGGTAGTAGAGGCTGTTGCCGCTGGATGAACAGGACCCGGATCGAGGAGGTGGGGTGGATGAACAGTAGCCGGTGGAGGGACCTCGTGGAGGGCTGGTTGAACAGGACCCCGTGGAGGCTGGATGAACAGGACCCCGTGGAGGGTTGGTTGAACAGTAGCCGGTGGAGGGCTGGATGAACAGTAGCCCATGGATGAATAGTAGGTGGTGGAGGCAGGAGAAAGACGCGGTGGATGAACAGTGCAGGCAGAGGCTGAAGGAAGTCGACGGTGGGTGAACAGTAGCCTGTGGAGTCCCGTTTTGCGGTACGCCACACCCCTCTGATGAACAGGACCCTCGTTTCGACCGTAGCGCTGCAACACAAGTCTATTTCCTCCGTTTTGCGGTATGCCACACCCCTCCCAATGAACAAGACCCCCGTTTTGACCGTAGTGCTCAACCACAAGTCCGTTTCCTCCATTTTGCGGTATGCCACACCCCTCCCGATGTACAGGACCCCCATTTCGACCGTAGCCGGTCGAACAGAAGGCCGTTTCCTCCGTACTATGGTACGCCAGACACCGTTTTGGCTGTTCCGTCGAAGCCAGTTGGCTCCCGTTGAACAAGACGCATTCCGACCTAGTCTGTTGCCTCCCGATGAACAGGACGCTGTTTCTCCGTTTCGACCCAGTCGGTTGGCTGCCCGATGAACAGGACGCCGTTGCTGCCTTCCGTTGCCTCTCCAAGTACACAAGCCCTGGCCGTACGTATGCGCGAGTAGGCGTTCGAGACCCCGCCCGTATGTACGTACGTGGTCATATTTTTTGGCATGTGGTTGTACGTATGTATACACAGTTTAGAAGGGAATGCCTGAACTGCTACGTCGGGGGCTCTACTACTACACGTGCCACTGCTTGCTCGGCCACGGTTCATTGTTGCAGAGAGACCGATCGACCAGTATGTACGTACACGTTCACGACCAGAATGACAACACTACGTACGCTTCGACCAGGTGGGTCCCGGCTGTCAGGGAGGATAAGGAGGCACTTCCTTGCGTGCGAAGTTATTGATGGTGGGTCCGAGCTGTCAAGGGGAGGATTCATTTTTTTTCACGCCTAATATGGAGGCACTTTCCTTGCGTCCGAAGATATAGCTGGTGGGTCCCATCTGTCAGAGGGGAAAATGTTTTTTTTTGCAAAATACAGCTAAACCAAAATACAGAGGCCCTTCCGGTAGGTCCCTGCTGTCAGGTGGAGGAATCATTATTTTGCGCGTAATAAGGAGGCACTTCCTTGCTGCGGCCGTGGACCCACCTGTCAGCCTCTCCACGTATAGTCCTCTTCTGATGTAAGTCGTTCCTTGACCACGTTGACCACGCCGCGCCGAGAGCACCAAGGCAGTGGACAACGGCGAGGCCTAGGAAGGGAATGACTTGGAGCCGGGGAAGACTCGGCAGTTGTTTCCCACGCGGAGGGGCGTACGAGGGTTTACTGGCTGGGCTGCAGTGTGAGGCTGCCATCGCCGGAGAATAACAACAGGTCTAGGTGAGTACAGGGATGGCCAGGCCAGCGATGGGAGTAGGGTCGGGCGGTGAGGCCTATGCAGCAGCAGAGCCGGCCACGGGAGGCAGGAGCAGGCGGCACGACCGGCGCTGGTTTGGGCGGCTGGAGCAAGAAGACCAGAGGTTGAAGAAGCACTACGGCCGTTGGATGGACATCGTATGGTCACTAGAGCTAGAATCATTCATATTGACTAAGTTGACAAAGCCCTCCGTCCGCGTCAACTTAGTAGGCCCACAAGTCAGCCTCCCACTATGGTGGGTCCCAGCTAGCAGGGGGAGTATTCAATTTTTTGTGCGTAATAAGGAGGCACTTCCTTCCATGCGAAGATATAGCTGGTGGGTCCGAGCTGTCAGCGGGAGGAACGTTTTTTTGGCGAAATACAGAGGCCCTTCCGATGGGTCCCTGCTGTCAGGTGGAGGAATCATTATTTTGCGCGTAATAAGGAGGCACTTCCTTGCGTGCGGACATGGACCTAGCTGTCAGCCTCTCCACGCACAGTCCTCTTCTGATGGATGTCGTTCGTTGACCATGTTGACCACGCCGCGCCGAGAACACCAGGGCGGTGGACGACGGCGAGGCCTAGGAAGGGAACGACCCGGAGCCGGGGAAGACTCGCCAGTGGTTGCCCACGTGGTGGGGATTACGAGGGTTTACTGGTTCGGCTACCATCGCCAGAAAATAACAGGAGGTGTGGGTGAGTAGAGGAATGGCCTGGCCATCGATGGAGTAGGGTGGGGCGGTGCGGCCTGTGCGGCAGCACAGCCGGCCATGGGAGGCAGGAGCAGGCAGTCCCACCGGCGCTAGTTTGGGCGGCTGGAGCAAGAAGATCAGATATTGAAGAAGCAACACGGCCATTCGATTAACATCCCACGGTCACTGCTGCTAGAATCGTTTGTGGACTAAGTTGACAAAGCCTTTCATACACGTCAACCTAGTAGACCCACAAGTCAGCCTCCAAATCTGTCCCAAACAGCATACAGCCCAAAATTTCTAGCCAGATTCAAATTAATTTAAAAACTAAACATACCTTGATTTAAATCCAATGAAATTTTACCCGCACAAAAACAATGAAATTTAAAATATCAAAATCTGAAAGAAAAAAGTATTTTGGAACTAATTGCCTGTTTGCTGTATTTTTTCATTTTATAGCCCATTTATTATTACTTCTAGCCCATTTCTTATTACTTATAGCCCATTTCTTATTACTTATAGCCCATTTTCTGGGCAAGCCCAAATGCATCCCTCCTCATCTTGAAAGATTTCCGGCCAAGCAGGGCGTAGAAAAGCAAGTAGGCCGACGTTGGTTATTCTGCAAAAAACAAAATAGCTGGGCTAGCCATTTTCAGAAAGGAAAAAAAAACTGGGCTGGTCATGTGGTAAACATATGAAATAAAAGCCTGGGCTAGACAGGACACAGCTCCCGCACAACCCAGTTGATACCCTTCTCCGTCCCGAAAAAAATACTGCGCGCGCTGCTGGGTCCCGGGTGTCTGCCGCTCCTTGTGTAGTTATCTCGCTTATTGACTACGTTGACAGTGGTGTGCGACCCAGATGTCAGGAAACCATCAGGAGGAACCCTTTTTTTCTTGTAACAAAGGAGGCACTTGCTTGCCTACTGTCATGATCCTGGTGGGTCCCTACTGTCATCCTCACCATGTACAGTCATCTCCTTATTCCTCTTGGTTGTTGACCATGTTGACAACACCGGAGGGCGGCGCCGCGGTGAGCGAACCAAGGCGGAGGATGATGGTGAGGCCTCGGAAGGGAACAAATAGGAGCCGGGGAAGATGCGCAGAGTTTTAGGGTGCGATGTGGCCATGATGCGTGCGCGGCCGCACAGCCAGCCGTGGGAGGCGGGAGCAGGCGGTCCCGCCGGCGCTGGTTTGGCTTTGGCGGCTGGAGGAAGAAGAGACTGAAGAAACACAACAGACGTTGAATGTCAATCCAACTATCAAGGTTGGCGCAATCGTTTGTTGACTAAGCCGACACCAAGTAGCATACTTTTTTATATATAGGAAGAAAAGAAAAACTGGGCTCGTTCGCCTGATAACATTCCCGAAACTGCGACCGTTCGATCTTGCGTCGCAAATAAAACTGCGAGGAAAATGCGTTTGTCTGCCGTCCTCCTCCCAGGGAACGTTCGCCACATAAGTGACTAGCACCCTTGGTTTTCAACCGAGAGGTCTTGGGTTCGAGTCCCAGGAACCCTCAATTTTGTCCTCCTTCCTTCCTCGCAAAAAAAGAAAGAAAATCAAAGACTTGAGAAGGCGTACAGAACAAGCTAGTGTACCAGTAAAGAGACGTTGCTGAGTTTTAGAAAAAAAGAGAGACGTGCTCCTGTAGCTGGTTCGAATCCAAACCTAGACTATGACTATATATGGTGCTATGCTACTCTGCAAGTAATGAAACTGACATATCCAATGTTTGCTTCTCCTCTTCTCTACTTACTCTACCTAGCATCAGAAGCTCTGGCCACAACAACCTTGTCCGCTGGCAGCTCGTCCACCTGCTCTTTAGCAGGTAACAACCAGATATGCGCCAAGTCACCACCCGTACCATCGCCTGTGGGTCTCATCACACCCCCGCCGGCACACGCACCGCAGTCGGTTGCTCATCGCAACCCGCTGCCGTTGGTGTGGTGCCACTGTTGCAAATCACGCAGAGTCATCCGTCGCGTCTCAACCACAATCCTCAACCCTGGCCGAGTCTTCTACAAATGCCCGAATCATAGGGTAATAATATGTTTAAGTGTTGTTCCGCTGCTTTCAGCTGCTGATTTTTTTAATAGTTTGGTTGATGATCTTCCAATTTGATTCGTGCAGAAAAGGGAAGATAAGTGTGTGTGGCACCCCGGCTCAGAGGAAACCGGAACGCCCCGTATTCCAGCCCAGAGACAAGTCTTCTGGAATACGGCACTGTTGGCATAGAACAAATCAGCTCTTTATTACTATGAATAAGGTTACAAGGGTACAAGGATTACAGCGGCACGGCGACACTACGCCTGCCTAGGGTAGTTCTATGCTAACAGCGGGACAACCTGATGAAGTGGAGCAACTCCTGGCAGCAGAACAACGACGCCGGTGATGGACTCCACTCCGCAGGGACTCTGGCTGGAACGCGTATCCTAGATCACGAACTCGACATACTCGACAAGCAAGCAATCATGGCATGACCTGCAAACTGGCATGACACGCCATGTGAGTACTTTGAATGTACTCGCAAGCTCACAGCAACCAAAGCAGTCAAGACAAGCAACAGCATGGCACTTACAGGTTAAGCAGGTGTAAACATGATGATACTAGAACAATATGACATCTGAGCATGATGACACTACATGCAACAGGTTAAAACTACCATAATGCAACTTACTCTGTTCTAGGGTTACCTCGTAACCACCACATGTAAGAACTTACCATCGTGTGTGCCACACTATAAACTCGGGACCAACCAAACTTGGTATTACAATACCGTAGTGCTAACATGATCACAAGGAGCTTGGTCTTTACCCGAGATCACCACATAGCACTATCAACCAAATTGGGTATCCACGATACCACGGTGATCCTCTCGTGATCACGATCAACCAACGTCGGTATCCTCGATACCACGGTGATCCTCTCGCGATCACATAAAGATCAACCAACTTCTTTCTTATCGAACCGGGGTTGTTATAAGCAAGATTATTATACTGTTGACCCATAGTGTGTCCTACTACGAACTGTGCCCATATCCGAGAACGCGGATATCGATAGATCATACACTCTGCAGAGGTTAGTACACTATACCCACACCACAGAACTCATGGCCTTGTGCTCCCATTTGGGTGGACCAACGACGTTCCGACAAAACCCAATCTACTGCATGGCACTCTCCCGGCCACTCCGACAAACTCCCCTTTGGGCTATGTCATGGGTGACCCCTGTGTCCTTCCGACACCTGCCATTGTCATGGCCAAACAAAACTGTCCCAAACGGGGACCTGTGCACAATACCAAAACTGGGTTCACAAGGTTATAGCCGCCTACCTGATCAGGGTAGCACGCGCTCATAACCTTCCCTAGTTGGAGGCACCGGCGAGAGGCATGACAATAGACCGAATTAGGTCTGCCCCATCCCAGCAAGTGTGGTTGCACTGGTGAGCTCGTTTCGGTCCGCACTATGACTCAGCCAACAGGTGTTCAAGTTCGATTATCATCCGGTTTAACTTGAGCGTAAATGAGCTGAGCCATGATAACATGATGAAATCATATGAGCATAATATAACCTAAGCAGGGATGGGAAGCATAGTATCTGGATCATAATATCGACAACATGCAAGCATTTAATCAGCTAAATGCATACGAGCATGGTGAACAACATCATTATGTCCATAACATATGACAAAGAAGCATGCAGAGACGGCATCATCTTAGCATGAACTACTACAAGTATTAACCATGAGCATTATGCTACCAATGAGTACTTGATAACTAGCACGTCACATAAGCATATAGAAATTAACATGCACACATTAAATAACTATTCAAATATGAATCCATTGCTACTGTCAATCCGTCATGCAAGTGGCTGTCGTGGCTTGCCTGGGGATGAAGGAACCATCGGAAAGAAGTGCGGGAAGTCCGTGGAGACGATTGCCGGAAACAGTTCTCTCTCGGAGGGGCTGTTTATGGACAAGGGCAAAAGGGTCATTTTCACAGTGTCAAAACATTATGAAAATGGTACCAACGGAACGGGCTCGACAAGACGAAGAAGTGGGCGTTGGTTTCACCTGATTCGGAGTCATGAGTAAAAAGATGTAAAGGTTTTTCTATCAGGGACCTGTTTGTAAAAAGAATATTCACATCTAGGTCTCTGTCAGCACAACTGGTTGCGCACTTGAGGAAGTACGTTTCCCAATGGGGAAAACGTACTGGCCACCGGGGCGCCTCCACTTAAGCCGATGTGGCGGCCTCTAGTCACCGACGACCGGGCCCCACGCCACCCTCTCTCTCTCCTCCTCACCTCTCCTTCTTCATCCTCCCGACGGGAGAGACAGTGGGCGCGCGCCGCCGAGGTCTTCGTCGCATCGTCGCCCGAGAGGCCTAGCTGCTGGCCGTGGCGGATGCCCCACTCCCTGCCGCGCCCGGCGATGGCTGCAGGGTCCCCGGGGGTGGCCTGCAGTGCCGCCTCCATGGGCCGGGCCCCGATGGCCGAGGAGCTTCGAGGGGCTGCACTGGCAGGGCTCCCTCGCTAGAGAGGAGGGCGGCAGCGACTTGCGGACACCCAGGGGTGGTCTTGGACACCGAAGATGGAGAGGGGGAAGAGCCACGGGCTCGAATTTGAGCAATGGCGGACGGCGGCCATGGCGGCAGAGGGAGGCGAGGAGAGGTCCCCGAGCTTGGGCAGGTGGCTAGGGAGGGGTATGGGAGGGTGGTAGAGCTGCTCGTGAGGTCGGGGGACTCGGGGGCGGCCTTAAATAGGTGAGGCGGTGAGGATGGCCAAGCTCAGCCGTGGCGACACGCACACCGGCACGCCGGAGCTTCGGGAACCCGCGCGAAAGAGGGGAGAGGCGTCCACGAGCTTCGCCGAGGATCGGAGAGGGTCAAGCGAGCTCGGGAAGGCTCGGGAGAGCTCGAGAGCGCTCTGGCCACAAGGCAATGGAGGAGCAGAGGCGGTTTCGGCACGGGCATGGTGATGGCGACGTAACCACGGCGAGATAAGGTGGGGCAGCAGAGGGGAATTGACCGCTCGGGCACGAGCTAGCTACTGGACATGAAAGAGACGCGAGAGGCAGAGGAAATCGACAAAAAACAGTGGCCGTAGTTTCCAGAGCGCGCTGTTTGACCTGCCAGCCCCGTGGTCACCGCGTGAACACGATGATACCATGTGCTCTGGTCAACCTAACCATGTCTACTCGATGGGTTATTCGAAGGATAGAGTCAAGGAGGAAAGAAACAAGCATAGTGGCACTTGAGTTGACCACAGCTAGCAGATCTTATCTAGAACAGCAAGGTGTTTGTGTCGTGGATAGGAAGATAGAGCAGGAACTAGACTCTGATCTTTGGCATGGTGTGATCATACACTAAGATGATCATGATGACGAAGTTTGAGATCAAATGGAGGAATTTAGCAAGCACTTGCAGTTCAAATGGCTTCACTGACCAGAATTACAAATCTTGAAGTGGCACTCACACACTGGCTTGGATTGAGCTGAAATTTGGAGGAGGCTAGTTATTTAGGCATATGAAGACACTGTATAAATTTCACACCATTTGGATAAACCAAAATGGTACTTCCTTCACACAGCATCCCACTGGACAGAATTTTAGAAAAATAACAGACAATAAATGGCTAGATGAAATGAGCCCAAATTTGTTGGAGAGGTGTTATATGGGTAGGGGAATGCTCTGGTAAATTTTCAGCAATTATGAAGCAATATAAAATATAGTTGCTTCACAACAGAAAAATATGACCAGAAGTAAAGAATTGATGTTGTGCTCACACAGTTGGAGGGATGATGCTCAAATTTTGTGGAGAGTGTTAATTTGAGCATATGAAGGTGCTTGCAAAAATTCAACTCATTTGGATACAACTAGCTAGCACTTCCTTCATTAAGCTTCCAGCTGACCAGGAAATTTGGAAATTAGCCAAGAAATATTTACTAGCCAAATTGAGTTGAAATTTGTCATGTGTCAATGATATGGATGGTAAAGAGTTCACAAAAAGTTTGAGAGCAAGCAAGCAAAGATAAAGGGTACTTGCTTCACAAACTGCCAGCTGGGGCAGAATCAGAAAAGGAATATTGGTGAAATATTTTTGAACATGGCAAGGATGGATTTGACATATCTGAGGAAGATATGACCCAAACAATTTATGAGAATTATTTGGGAATCTTTGGAATGCTGGAAATGTGGGTTGCTTCACAACCCAGGGCAGACAGGGTTATTCCTAAAATATAAAAAGGAATATTCCCAAGGAAAAGAATATTGGGATTGGTCCAAAATGGAAATGAAAAGGTCTTGAGATGATTTCGATATTAACAAGCCACTTGGGAGAAGAATCAAAGGTGGTCTCTCGAGGTTTCAAGACCACTTAGCCATAGAAAAGCAAAACCAAACCAAAATCAAAAGAAAAAGAAAATGGGCAAAATCCAGGGTGTTACAAACCTACCCCCCTTAAAGAAATCTCGTCCTCGAGATTTGGTTGCTCAAGGGTCAAACATGAATATTCCTATTTAAGGAAACTGTTTCCAACTCGGGTTTCCTTTTTGCCTTTGTATGATGCTCCCATTAAATTTCATCTGTCTGACTACCTGACTTCAGGGTGGTTTGTTTCACTGGATCCTTTTTCTGGCAAATCTTACCTCATATGTTACTCTGACTTCACTCCTTTTATGTCTGTTGCCTTATCTGGGGTGCGATGAATTATCCTAAAATACCTGTCCTTCTCGTAAGTCCAAGAGTTGTTTCCCCATGGACGTGTTGTGATGAAGTCCAATACAGATGACCGTCCATTGAGTTGTGAACAAATTCTCTCAGTGGACACGAAATCTTTTGCTCATTGCATTGGGTGGCTTCAAATGGCTGTGTGTCCTCCAGGTGTAGAACAGTACCGTGAATCGTACGGTTCTCCTGGCGGTATCTGACTCCTTGCAGGAATGGCTGAAACATCTTGGGTATCTTCACTATCTCGGGTATCACATTCGTACCAAATATTTGACTGCCACTTGTCGTGACTAGCATAAAGGTATATGTCCTTATAACGGTATTATCTGCAGACTTGACTGTCGGTGGTTCTGAATCTTGTTCACAACAGGCTATCCTTTAACTGATTCCCGTATGTGAAAACACATGCTTCAAGACTGTTATTCATCCTTCAGATTACTCAGTCTGTCGGCATTTCTATGTGGATGGTAGGCCATGTAATGCTTTAACACCGTTGCTGCAATCAAACTGCTGAATTGACACTTCGGTCTTACCTGACAGGCTTGAATATCCCCTTATGATATTTCTGAGAATATATAGCTGGCTGAGCGGGATGCCTTGGTAGGAGGTCGTTGCAAATGGGATATACCCCATGGGTGTGCATCCATGGTGGTTGGTACTGATTCAGACTGTTCAGGGTATCGGTACCATGCAACCGCTATCATACCTGTATGGCCCATCTTGCTTCTTCATTATGGTTTTCTTTGCCTCGATCCTTGGCTTAAAGAGCTTGGCCTTATGTATTCTTGATTCTTCGGGTGACCATGGGTGTTGTCAGGTACAAAATTCTGGCAGGCATATTACTTTACAAGTTGTAGCTGTAGGGTAACGACCGTCTGAATCCTTGGATGAAACCAGCAAATAAACCAGTAGCCACCAGAACGGTCTTTACAACTCAGATCTGGGACATTACTGGAATAACTCAACCCCGACTCAAGACGGCTGAAAAGCAGCTCAGAGTATGAGACGGTGTCGATAAGAAGAAAGTAGCAGTTCCCTAAGACGGCCGAAAAACATCTCAGAGCATAGGGTCACCGCTACGGAAAGAAATTCAACAACTGCCCGAGACGGCCGAAAACCAGCTCAGAACACGGACAGTTGCTGACAAGAGAAATAAAAGTCGGCATCCACCCCGGACGGCCGTAAACAGCTCAGAACACAGGCGTGGTGCCTTTGCTAAAGAAAGGCAGGCAAGGGTTCAGTAGCATCCCATACAGCTCACGGGTTGGTATCATTGTATGAGTAACTCATATGACCTTGGCAGCATGTTCACCATATCTATTGAAACATGTGCAGCTGGCCACTTGATTCCTGAGGCAAGCTTGTGTCCTGACTGGTTTTGTCTTCTGGCCAACTATTGCGGATCTGACTCTGGGGACGTACGGTCATATGCTGCCAACTGACTAGGAAACATCTTGTACATAAACCATACCTTTGACTCAAAATATACTGTTGATCATGCACACATCTTTGCCTTCTTGCTGCTTTGATTATTACTGCTGTGAAGATTGCACATTGATGTATATTCGATGCTGATAATCCATCCAGAATACCATTTGTGGTTAGACCAGATATTCCCAATATCAGGCAGTCGGCGGAAAATTTCCTATGGTTGAGCTGGGCTTCCAAATGATTGTCTCTTCATAGATTCTTTGAGTCCAGTGTTGGTGGGCAACTTCCATAAGGGGAAATAATGTAACACCAAGGGCCCAAAGAAAGAAGCAAAAGAAAAGACTAAAGCAAAAACACACAAAGCATCAAGATCACACACAAGCAATATCATATACAACTATCCACAGCAATAATATGCATGCTTACCTAAGCACACAAATCTCACGGAAACTCTGGTACTACGGTCTAACATGCTGTGGCGCTGTGCACGAAGGTGAGACAATGTGTGGAAAAAGTTGGTGTAAACAAAGCTACACCAAACACAGGCTTACACCGGTTGTAGCTGGACGAATACAGAGGCGAGGACGGACTTGGTGAACGAGGGTCGGAACACAGAGGTCACGACCACATCATCATCAAGCGTACGGGAGGAAACCGTACTTGTCCAGGGAGTGGATGGCAAGGTAGGATAACGATGACAAGAAAGGCTTGCGGGCATTGCCCTTTTCTGATAACTAAGATCAGTAAGGGTTGCCAACATGGCTGGTGGGACGATGGCAAGATTCGGGATAGAAACATGTCTATCACCAAAACTATAGGGGTGGCTGAAGAGAATATATTGGTGTGGTACCTGTGCATCAATCCGACAAGGGATCAACACCACCAAGTACCTTGGCATCACTCCGCTGGGACGAAGATGACACCACACCAAGGAAAAAATATATGCATCTGGAGGGTGCAGGTAGTGGGTCGAAACCGATGCCACCTACACTCACCAGATCCATCATTAGTGATAAAATATCTAGTCTATATGCATGCTATGCACAAGCAGATGCAGCAAACAAGTGCAGCAAACCAACTGAATCCTATACTACCGATTTCTAACGTTCACGCGGTCTAGGGCGTCCTACAGCCAGACCTACTCTGATACCAACTCTTGTGGCACCCCGGCTCAGAGGAAACCGGAACGCCCCGTATTCCAGCCCAGAGACAAGTCTTCTGGAATACGGCACTGTTGGCATAGAACAAATCAGCTCTTTATTACTATGAATAAGGTTACAAGGGTACAAGGATTACAGCGGCACGGCAACACTACACCTGCCCAGGGTAGTTCTATGCTAATAGCGGGACAATCTGAGGAAGCGGAGCAACTCCTGGCAGCGGAACAACGACGCCGGTGATGGACTCCACTCCGCAGGGACTCTGGCTGGAACGCGTATCCTAGATCGCGAACTCGACAAGCAAGCAATCATGGCATGACCTGCAAATTGGCATGACACGCCAGGTGAGTACTTTGAATGTACTCGCAAGCTCACATCAACCAAAGCAGTCAAGACAAGCAACAGCATGGCACTTATAGGTTAAGCAGGTGTAAACATGATGATACTAGAACAATATGACAACTGAGCATGATGACACTACATGCAACAGGTTAAAACTATCATAATGCAACTTACTCTGTTTTGGGGTTACCTCGTAACCACCACATATAAGAACTTACCATCGTGTATGCCACACGATAAACTCGGGACCAACCAAACTTGGTATTACAATACCGTAGTGATAACATGATCACAAGGAGCTTGGTCTTTACCCGAGATCACCACATAGCACTATCAACCAAATCCGGTATCCACGATACCACGGTGATCCTCTCGTGATCACGATCAACCAACGTCGGTATCCTCGATACCACGGTGATCCTCTCGCGATCACATAAAGATCAACCAACTTCTTTCTTATCGAACCGGGGTTGTTATAAGCAAGATTATTATACTGTTGACCCATAGTGTGTCCTACTATGAACTGTGCCCATATCCGAGGACGCGGCTATCGATAGATCATACACTCTGCAGAGGTTAGTACACTGTACCCACACCACGGAACTCATGGCCTCGTGCTCCCATTCGGGTGGACCAACGACGTTCCGACAAAGCCCAATCTATTGGATGGCACTCTCCCGGCCACTTCGACAAACTCCCCTTTGGGCTATGTCATGGGTGACCCCTGTGTCCTTCCGACACCTACCATCGTCATGGCCAAACAAAACTGTCCCAAACGGGGACGTGTGCACAATACCAAAACTGGGTTCACAAGGTTATAGCCGCCTACCTGATCAGGGTAGCACGCGCTCATTACCTTCCCTAGTTGGAGGCACCGGCAAGAGGCATGACAATAGACCGAATTAGGGCTGCCCCATCCCAGCAAGTGTGGTTGCACTGGTGAGCTCATTTCGGTCCGCACTATGACTCAGCCAACAGGTGTTCAAGTTCGATTATCATCCGGTTTAACTTGAGCGTAAATGAGCTGAGCCATGATAACATGATGAAATCATATGAGCATAATATAACCTAACAGGGATGGGAAGCATAGTATCTGGATCATAATATCGACAACATGCAAGCATTTAATCAGCTAAATGCATATGAGCATGGTGAACAACATCATTATGTCCATAACATATGACAAAGAAGCATGCAGACAAGGCATCATCTTAGCATGAACTACTACAAGTATTAACCATGAGCATTATGCTACCAATGAGTACTTGATAACTAGCATGTCACATAAGCATATAGATATTAACATGCACACATTAAATAACTATTCAAATATGAATCCATAGCTACTGCCAATCCGTCATGCAAGTGGCTGTCGTGGCTTGCCTGGGGATGAAGGAACCATCGGAAAGAAGTGCGGGAAGTCCGTGGAGACGATTGCCGAAAACAGTTCTCTCTCGGAGGGGATGTTTACGGACAAGGGCAAAAGGGTCATTTTCATAGTGTCAAAACATTATGAAAATGGTGCCAACGGAACGGTCTCGACGAGACGAAGAAGTGGGCGTTGGTTTCACCTGATTCGGAGTCATGAGTAAAAAGATGTAAAGGTTTTTTTGTCAGGGACCTGTTTGTAAAAAGAATATTCACATCTAGGTCCCTGTCAGCACAACTGGTTGCGCACTTGAGGAAGTACGTTTCCCAATGGGAAAACGTACTCGCCACCGGGGCGCCTCCACTTAAGCCGACGTGGCGGCCTCCAGTCACCGATGACCGGGCCCCACGCCACCCTCTCTCTCTCCTCCTCACCTCTCCTTCTTCATCCTCCCGACAGGAGAGACAGTGGGCGCGCGCCGCCGAGGTCTTCGTCGCACCGCCGCCCGAGAGGCCTAGCTGCTGGCCGGGGCAGATGCCCCACTCCCTGCCGCGCCCGGCGATGGCTGCAGGGTCCCCGGGGGTGGCCTGCAGCACCGCCTCCATGGGCCAGGCCCCGATGGCCGAGGAGCTTCGAGGGGCCGCGCTGGCAGGGCTCCCTCGCTGGAGAGGAGGGCGGCAGCGACTTGCGGACACCCAGGGGTGGTCTTGGACACCGAAGATGGAGAGGGGGAAGAGCCACGGGCTCGAATTTGAGCAATGGCGGACGGCGGCCATGGCGGTAGAAGAAGGCGAGGAGAGGTCCCCGAGCTTGGGCAGGTGGCTAGGGAGGGGTATGGGAGGGTGGTAGAGCTGCTCGTGAGGTCGAGGGACTCGGGGGCGGCCTTAAATAGGCGGGGCTGCGAGGGTGGCCGAGCTCGGTCGCGGCGACACGTACACCGGCGCGCCAGAGCTTTGGAAACCCGCGGGGAAGAGGGGAGAGGCGTCCACGAGCTTCGCCGAGGATCAGAGAGGGCTCAGGCGAGCTCGGGAAGGCTCGAGAGAGCTCGAGAGCGCTCTGGCCACAAGGCAATGGAGGAGCAGAGGCGGTTTAGGCACGGGCATGGTGATGGCGATGTAACCACGGCGAGATAAGGTGGGGCAGCAGAGGGGAATTGACCGCTCGGGCACGAGCTAGCTACTGGACATGAAAGAGACACGAGAGGCAGAGGAAATCAACAAAAAACAGTGGCCGTAGTTTCCAGAGCGCGCTGTTTGACCTGCCAGCCCCGTGGTCACCGAGTGAATGCGGCGATGCCACGTGCTCTGGTCAACCTAACCATGTCTACTCGATGGGTTATTCGAAGGATAGAGTCAAGGAGGAAAGAAACAAGCATAGTGGCACTTGAGTTGACCACAGCTAGCAGATCTTATCTGGAATAGCAAGGTGTTTGTGTCATGGATAGGAAGATAGGGCAGGAACTAGACTCTGATCTTTGGCATGGTGTGATCATACACTAAGATGATCATGATGACGAAGTTTGAGATCAAATGGAGGAATTTAGCTAGCACTTGCAGTTCAAATGGCTTCACTGACCAGAATTACAAATCTTGAAGTGGCACTCACACACTGGCTTGGATTGAGCTGAAAATTCGAGGAGGCTAGTTATTTAGGCATATGAAGACACTGTATAAATTTCACACCATTTGGATAAACCAAAATGGTACTTCCTTCACACACCATCCCATTGAACAAAATTTTAGAAAAATAACAGAGAATAAATGGCTAGATGAAATGAGCCCAAATTTGTTGGAGAGGTGTTATAGGGGTAGGGGAACGCTCTGGTAAATTTTCAGCAATTATGAAGCAATATAAAATATAGTTGCTTCACAACAGAAAAATATGACCAGAAGCAAAGAATTGATGTTGTGCTCACACAGTTGGAGGGATGATGCTCAAATTTTGTGGAGAGTGTTAATTTGAGCATATGAAGGTGCTTGCAAAATTTCAACTCATTTGGATACTCCTAGCTAGCACTTCCTTCATTAAGCTTCCAGCTGACCAGAAACTTTGGAAATTAGCCAAGAAATATTTACTAGCCAAATTGAGTTGAAATTTGTCATGTGGCAATGATATGGATGGTAAAGAGTTCACAAAAAGTTTGAGAGCAAGCAAGCAAAGATAAAGGGTACTTGCTTCACAAACTGCCAACTGGGGCAGAATCAGAAAAGGAATATTGGTGAAATATTTTTGAACATGGCAAGGATGGATTTGACATATCTGAGGAAGATATGACCCAAACAATTTATGAGAATTATTTGGGAATCTTTGGAATGCTGGAAATGTGGGTTGCTTCACAACCCAGGGCAGACAGGGTTATTGCTAAAATAGAAAAAGGAATATTCCCAAGGAAAAGAATATTGGGATTGGTCCAAAATTGAAATGGAAAGGTCTTGAGATGATTTCGAGATTGACAAGCCACTTGGGAGAAGAATCAAAGGTGGTCTCTCCAGGTTTCAAGACCACTTAGCCACAGAAAAGCAAAACCAAACCAAAATCAAAAGAAAAAGCAAATGGGCAAAATCCAGCGTGTTATAGTGTGATTTGTATTTCTGGGAAGTTGCTGATGTGGGGGAATGCAACTATGCTGATTATTTGGTTAGCTGAGGAATCCCAATACCAGCAGGTTGGGGTGTTGGACAAGTAACTGAAGGAACGACAGAAGAGGAAGATGCAGAGCAGAAGGTTAAAGATGCAGTTCCTCTGATCATGGCCAAGCAACAGCTGCTGAACGGCCTTGACAGCAATGAGGAGATGAAAGAGCTTGTGAAGATAATGGGCAAAATCGATGTGCTCTGTAGAATGTCTGTCTCTTTATTTGCAGTGTATGTAGCACTCGTGATGTATTCAGTGGCTATGACATGAGCACTTTGCTGAAACTAGTAATGAATGAAACCTGTTTAGCACGCTGGGCGTAGTGTTTGAACATCTAATGATTTCTATTAACGGAAATCGAGGGGTATCCCCTTTTGCTCATAAATAAATAAATAGCAGAGGCCCTTTTGCTAATAAATAAATAAATTAGCAGGGGCCCTGTCGGGTCAGCTTTGTTCCCATTCGAAGACGTCGAGCAAATTGCAGTCCAATAACAAACTATGTCATCAAATACAAGTTTCACAGCCAAATATGAGTACAACTAAACAACAATGTCATCATGTTTTAGTAGTCATACAATCACCAATCACAAATCAACATACATAATAAGTGATGTTCTCACAGCAAAATACTAAACAACAAGTTCATCAGGTTCAGTTGTCATAGCAAACACAATTTCACATAGTAGATAAAAAACGTCTTCTGACAGGCAAATACGACAAAAGCAATCTAATCATCATCCGCAGCAGCAGCGTCAACATCTTTGCCATGTGTATCAGTCTGAATCGTAATTCCCCCCAATGTCATCTTCTTCTTCATCCTCAATGTCCTCGAACGTTGGCGTCTTATTGATCAACTCTCGTATGTCCATAGCCCGACAGGCAATCTTTTCGCCAGTGTCATTGACGTGATGGTTCTCAAAGATATTAGGAACATCTGTGGAATCTTCTACATCAGGAGCAGTGTAAGCATCATCTTGTTGTGCAACTTCATTAAACGAATTCCTCTGCTCAAACCTTTGCAATACTCTCTAGTCATCGCTACGTGCAAATGTGTCTTCCAAGAAAAATATCTGTGTTGCTTGATTTGCCAAAATAAAAGGCTCATAGTTCTGGTACGCCGCCTTGACATTGATGGATTTGAAATAATCATCAGCTCTGAGTTTTATGATCCTGGAAAACAGGTTATACCAATGACAGCACAACAGAACCACACACTGATGAACCTCGAAACTGGAGATATACTACAATTGAACAATGTCTGTTATGTTAGCATACATTTCAGTTGTCTCTTCGCCGTACTTATCCGTGCTCATGATGGCACTGTTTTGTGTCTTCCTGCCTTCGTCGCGTGCAAGGGTGTTGTAGCGCACATCTCCAACAATGCAAGATTCATAATGTCTTACCCAAGTATCAGGACCCATTGCTAGTGCGTAAAGGGCATCATTAACTGCCTGCCCATCCTCCCGCATCTTCTTAACCTATGGTTAGAAAATAGACAAGCTAATCATCTTATGTACTCAATATATTAAAAAAAACCTGACAGTGCAATTCGAGAGCTTACATGGCTCTTGAACCATTTCGCAAATCCTGTCGTAACCAGTTTGTCAATGTTTCTTAGATTTTGCGGCAGTAACTCCTTTTTGTAGATGCTACACAACATAGTGATCGCGTCAAACATCTAAATATATAAGAATGTGCTACAAGTTTAGTAGATTACGATGTATAAGCTGCAGTACTTAGCACTTACTCGATATAAGGTAGAATCTCAGGACAATTATTCAACACATACCAAACCATTTTTTCCAAATCTTTAGGTTTGTCGTCTTGTCGACTCTTCCCTGTAACTCGAACAGAACAATCGAAAACATTGAGCCCGGGATTGTCTTCACCCACCTCTTTGCTAAGCTGATCAGCTGTTTCAATGTATTTTGAGCAGAATGTCAATGCTTCTGTAGCAATGTAGGCCTCTGCAATGGAACCCTTGGATCTAGCTCTATTCCTAACATAGCCCTTGAAAGTGCCTAGCCGCCTTTCAATAGGGTACATCCATCCATACTGTACTGGACCTCTAAGTAGTGCCTCATCAGGTAGATGAACAGCCAAATGCACCATCACATCAAACAAGGCTGGAGGATATATCTTCTCAAGGTTGCATAGGATGGTTGTGTAGCACCCTGGATTTTGCCCATTTTCATTTTCTTTTGATTTTGGTTTGGATTTGCCCTTCGGTGGTTTAGTGGTCTTGAAACCTGGAGAGATCACCCTCGATTCCTCTCCTAAGTGGCTTGTCAATCTCAAAACCATCCCAAGACCTTGCCATTTCCATCTTGGACCAATCCCAATATTCTTTTCTCGGGAATATTCCTTTTTCTTATTAAAGGAATAACCCTGTCTGCCCTGGGTTGTGAAGAAACTATAATTTTTATTGCTCCATAATTCATGAATAATTTCCAGAACATGCTTCTACCTATATGTCACCTATCTACTAAATTTGGGCTCATTTGATCTATCCAATAATTCCCTAGAATTTTTCTAAGATTCTGTCCAGTGGGATGCTGTGTGAAGGAAGTACCATTTTGGCCTGTCCAAATGGCATGAAATTTTTATGGCATTCTCATATGACTAAATCATCATCCTATGCCCATTTCCAGCCAAAGGCAACACTTGAGGTCAGTGCCACTTCAAGATTGGTAATTTTGGTTCGTGAGGTCGTTTGAACTGCAAGTGCTAGCTAAACTTCTTCATTTGACCTCAAACTTGGCCACAATACTCATCTTAGTATCTGATCACCCTCAGCCAAAGATCAGAGTCAATCACTAGACAAGTCTTCCTTAGCAAGCATCAAACACCTTGTTGTTCCTGATAAGATCTGCTAGCTGTGGTCACCTCAAGCTCCACTATGCCTGTCTCTTTCCTCCTTGAGTCTATCCTTCGAATGACTGATCGACCAGACACAAATTGGTCAACCAGAGCACGTGGCACCGCCGCGTCCACGAGGTGACCACCGCCCTGGCAAGCCATGGACGCGAGCTGCGTGTTTGCTAGCTCGGGCCCCTCCTCCGCTCGTCGTTTCCATGTGCCTTGTCATGTCCAATAGCTTCCCCTCCCCGTCCTCTTCCTCCCTGGATAAGTCTCCCCCTCTCGCGTCCCCTCCTTCATGGTGCAGCCGCCGCGCCCATGACCTGTCTCCTCTGTCGCTGTCACATCCAGTCGTCCGCGCCCTCCCGAGCTCTCTCGACCTCGCCTGAACCCTCTCCGCCCCTCCGTGATCATCCTGGAAGCCTGTCCCCTCCTCCAGGCGAGCTCCCGAAGCTCCGGGACGCCGGCGCACGCGTCACCGCGGCGGTGCTCGGCCACACATGTTGCCGCGGCTATAAAAGGGCTCTCGAGCCCCTCTCATCCTCACCAACCTCGCTCCACTGGTCCTCCCCGACCCATCCATCCCTCGCCGGAGTCCCTTCTTCCCTCTCATGGCCGCCATGCCCGCTGTCGGCCTCCTCCAAAATTGGAGCGAGCCGAAGCCCCTCTTTCCCTCCCACCTGCGCTGGGGTCCCCCCTCGACCCCGCTGCCTCTTCCCATCTCCTCTGCTCGTCGCTGGAGCGCAGGAGGCCGCGTACCCAAGGTCGACCGCCGCCCACGCCCACGACCATCTCGAGCAGCAGTCGCTCAGCCGTTCCCCGGCGCCCGCGACCGGGCCAGGCGAACGCGGCATCCTTCCCCGAGCCTGCCAGAGCCCTCACCTTGGCCGCAGGTGACCGGAATCGCCCGAGCCCATCACCGGAGCTCGCCGCTGTTCCGCCGCAGGCACTCGAACCGTGGCTTCTGTGGCCTCTCCCCGACGCTCGTGGCGCCCTGGTTGGGTGCGGCACTTCCTCCAGCATCCTCTGGTGGCTGGAGCTCAGCCGGAGACTTCCTGAGCCGCCGGGCCCATCGCTGGAGTCGCGCAGCCGCGTCTCTCCTCTGCCTGCATCGCGGGATAGAAGAAGGAGAGGGAGGAGAGAGAGAGAGGGTCAACACAGGGCCCGCACGTCATCCCCTGACCGTTGAACCAGACCGGGCCCGCACGCTTAAGTGGAAACGTATTTCCATAAATACGTTTTTTCTTTCGAAAAGCGTATTCCGGTCGAAGACGTTTTCTGTTTTTTAGCCCAGGGACCTATTTGTGGGGAAACTTTTTATAGATTGGTCCCTGGTGTTCGACCTCCCGCATCTTCGCGACCGTAGCTCCGATCGAGGTGATTCCAAAGCCCACGTCTTCGTCTCTTCGAGCCCGTCATGTTAGTACCATTTCCATAATGTTTTGACATAGTGGAAATGACCATTTTTCCCTTGCCCCTAATCAGCCCCCTCCGAGAGAGAATCTTTTTCGGTGAATCTTTCCGCGGCTTCACCGCACTTCTTCCCGGAGTCTTCTTCATCCCCAGGCAAGCCATGACAGCCACTTGCATGACGGATTTGCAGTAGCTATGGTTCATACTTGAATAGCTATCTAATGTGTGCATGTTAATTTCTATATACTCATATGACATGCCAGTTATCAAGTACTCATTGGTAGCATTATGCTCCTGATTAATACTTGCAGTAGTTCAAGCCAGGATGATGACATGTCTGCATGTTTATTTAATGGTTGTTATGAACATAATGATGTTGTTCATGCTCACCATGCTTGTCTGCATTTAGCTGGTTAAATGCTTGCATGATGTGGTTACTATGATCCAGATATTATGCTTCCTATCCCTGCTTAGGTTATATCATGTTCATATGCAATATGATTTCATCATGTTATCATGACTCAGTACATCATCATTTCAGTTAAACTGGATGTAATCAAACTTGAACACCTGTTCGCTGAGTCATAGTGTGGACCGAATCGAGCTCACCAGTGCAACCACACTTGCTGGGATGGGGCAGCCCTAACTCGGTCTATTGTCATGCCTCTCGCCGGTGCCTCCAACCAGGGAAGGTTATGAGCGCGTGCTACCCTGGCCCGGTAGGCGACTATAACCTTGTGAACCCAGTTTTGGTATTGAGCTCAGGTCCCCGTTTGGGACATTTTTGTTTGGCCACGACGGTGGCAGGTGTCGAAAGGACACAGGGGTCACCCATGACATAGCCCAAAGGGGAGTTTGTCGGAGTGGCTGGGAGAGTGCCATGCAATAGATTGGGTTTTGTCAGAACATCATTGGTCCACCCGAATGGGAGCACGAGGTCACGAGTTCTGTGGTGTGGGTACAGTGTACTAACCTCTGCAGAGTGTATGATCTATCGATAGCCTCGTCCTCGGTCATGGGCACAGTTCGTAGTAGAACACACTATGGGTCAACAGTATAATAATCTTGCTTATAACAACCCGGTTCGATGAGAAAGAAGTTGGTTGATCTTTATGTGATCGCGAGAGGATCACCGTGGTATTGAGGATACCGATGTTGGTTGATCGTGATCACGAGAGGATCACCGTGGTTTGGTGTTATGTGGTGGTCTCGGTAAAGACCAAGCTCCTTGTGATCATGTTATCACTACGGTATTGTAATACCAAGTTTGGTTGGTCCTGAGGTTATCATGTGGCACACTCGATGGTATGTTCTTACAGGTGATGGTTACGTGGTAACCTCACGACAGAGTAAGTTGCAACATGTTGCATGTAGTATATGCCATGCCATGCTTATATTGTTCTAGCATCATCATGTTTACACCTGCTTAACCTGTAAGTGCCATGCTGTTGCTTGTCTTGACTGCTTTGGTTGCTGTGAGCTTGCTAGTACATTCAAAGTACTCACCTGGCGTGTCATGCCAGTTTGCATGTTATGCCATGATTGCTTGCTTGTCGATGATTCCGAGTTTGCGAGCTAGGATACGCGTTCCTGCCAGAGTCCCTGCGGAGTGGAGTTCACCACCGTCGTCGTTGTTCCGCTGCCGAGGGTACTCCGCTTCCTGGGGTTGTTTCGCTGTTAGCATAGAGCTACCCTGGGCAGGCATAGTGTCGCCATGCCGATGTATTCCAAGTACCCTTGTAACCTTATCCATAGTAATAAAGAGCTGATTTGTTCTATGCCAACAGTGCCGTATTCCAGAAGACTTGTCTCTGGGCTGGAATACGGGGTGTTCCAGTTTCCTCTGAGCCGGGGTGCCACAAGTTGGTATCTTGTCTCTAAGACGCTCCAAAGCATCTATCCTGATATTTCTACTGCAGAGTTCCCTGAAGAATTGTCCCAACTCCACAACTACTCTGTATAAGTTAGGGCGGCCCAATCCTCTAAGGATAACAGGTAAAACCCTTTGAAGTAGGACATGGCAATCATGAGTTTTCAACCCTTGTACCTTGTTTCCATCTGCACTGACTCTCCTTTTAGGGTTGGAAGCAAATCCATGTGGGAATATCACACGTGACAGGACCTCGCAAAATTCTTTTCTTTTTACCTTTTCCAAGACGTACACAGCTGGTGCCATATCCCGTGGTTTACCTTCATCTTCCACCTTCAAATCCTTTCTGATACCCAGGTGTGTCAAATCAATCCTAGATTTTAAGGTATCTTTCGTCTTGCCTTCAATATTAAGAAGTGTGCCGATAATGCTGTCACATATATTTTTCTCGATGTGCATCACATCAAGATTATGCCGTAGATCCAAATCTTTCCAATACTCCAAGTCCCACAAAGTGGACCTACGGGTAAACAATAATCTCTCTTCTGCCCTGCCATGCTTCCTTTTCCGGCTACCATTATCAGGATGGTTTCCTAGTGTAATATGCCTGACCTTCTCTAATTCCACTTGCAACTCATCAGCGGTGAGCCTCTTTGGCGCATCACGGTTTTCATGCTTTGCATTGAACACATATCTTCGGTATTTTGTAGGACACGGCTTGTCCTTGGCAAGGAAACGACGGTGTCCAATGTAACAGATCTTGCTAAGTGTTGCGTATGATAGCGGATTCCTATCACAGTGAACACATGCATTGTAACCATGTGTCGTTCGCCCTGACATAGTGGCCAAACCGGATAATCATGGATGCACCAAATTATAACAGCACGCAGAAAGAAATCAGCTGGTGGGCTACTATATAGGTCTCAAGTGAGAACACCCCTCCATAGCTGTTGAAGTTCCTCCATAAGAGGCTCCATGAATAAATCAAAATCCTTTCCAGGACTTTTTGGACATGGGATGAGCAAGGCCATCATGTAGTTTGATTCTTTGGTGCAGACATTTGGAGGCATGTTGTAAGGGATAACAAGCACTGGCCACATGCTATATGTGGCGCTCTGGTGGCCAAATGGGTTAAATCCATCTAAACTAAGCCAAGTCTAATGTTTCTCGGGTCAGCAGCAAACTTTTTGTGTTTCTGATTGAAGCTTTTCTAGTCACTACCATGAGATGGATGGCTCATTACATTCTGATCTCTGTAAACCTGGTTCCTAGAATGCCATAGTACATCCTCTCTTGTTTCAGCATCATGAAACAACCTCTGCAATCTTGGTATAATTGGAAAATGTCTCAGAACATTATGAGGAATCCTCTTCACAGCATCACCATCTTTCCATCTTGATGATTTGCATTTTGGGCATTCACTTAAGTTGGCATAATTCTTCCGGAACAGAACACAATTATTCTTACAAACATGGATCATATCATATCCAATTCCAACTGCACGAAGGAAATTCTTCATTTTACTGTAGGTGTGTGGCAGCTCAGACGCATCTGGAAAAGATTTACGGAAAGCAGCCAACATCGCATCGAATGATTTGTTGGTCATCCGCTTAGATGTCTTCACCTGAAGAAATGTGACCATAGCTAAGAATACTGACATCTTATTTCATGGGGTGACAGCCACGTTGCATTGTTCCAACATGCGGGCCAACCATTTTTCTTCTGTAGGTGAAAGTTCACGAAATGCACGAGCATTTCGTAGCATTGTTTCAATGTTGGTCAAACTCACTGGCTCCGCCACCACCACCTCCTCCTCCTCTTCCACCTGAGCATCAGGCAGATCAAGATGGTGATCTGCTACTTCCACATAGTCAGTAACATTGACGTTCACAGCTTCACCATGGTGAACCCACCTAGTATATGTGACCGACATCCCATACAAGTGTAGATGATTTTGCACAGTTGACTGGGGTCTTGTAACTGAATTCATACAACTGCTACATGGGCAGAGCACATCTGATTTTGGACCACCATACTCAGCTCTAATAAAGTTCATGAAGTTTTCAACCCCCTCGACATATGCAGCGGAGAATCTTCGAGCAGAAGTTATCCAAGTCCTGTCCATCTGTTAGACATACAAATTAGTTCTTCTACTAGGTATTACAGGAAAAACAAATATGCTTTTTTATGAAGTCCAGAAAAAAAATACCTAGGTCGATGTCTAAAGCTATGGCAAGATATTTGGACAAGCAGATCTAAGTAACGAAATATATGTAAAGCTAATTCAGCAAACAGATTTGAGTGCCAAATTATGGCAAGCTATTTCAGCAGTCAATGAGGCCGAGCACACAGCCATCAAAGGCCATCTCAGCAACAAAGATCGAGTATAAAACGGTGTAGAGCTATTTCACCTAACAGATTGGCTACTAGACCATGGCAATCTACGTCACAATAAATATATGGCAGGATATTTTAGCAACTAATCGGGCGTGGCATGCCATCTCAGGTAAGCAGATTGAGTGCAGAACAGGGCAAGGGAGCTTCTTAAGCAGAGCATATTGACTGTAAACTACTTCGGCAAACAGTGAGATTAACAGTGTCTATCAGCTAACATTCAGCGCTACTCCGATATGCACGGGGCCTCAGTCTAGAATGCGCGTACCGTGGGAGAAGCTGACAGCCGCGCGTCTCCACAAGAATGTCGCCAGTGGTGGCGGTGCGGCTAGAGGACGGCAGTCTACGAGAGTGTACTGTGGGAGCGAGAGGATCGCCGTGCATCCCCTCGATGAACCGCGGCGCCGACGTATCGGCGCGGCGGGGAGGGTGGCTTTGGCGGAGCGAATGGAGTGGAGGGGCCGGGGGGAGGGGGGTTTGGGGAATATTATTGGCTACTTGGCCGAAGGGTGGTTTAATTTGGGATTTTGGGGGAATTTAGGGAGGGGGGATTTTCGCGCGGTGGGCGGGGGAGTTTGGCGCATGGTCGGTTTCTCCAAGTGCGGTCCCACGTGTCAGTGAAGAGGCAAGCCGAAGCGCGTTCCGTTTGCGTGAGCCGTGTGCAGGACCGACCGTGTGAGGGGTGCAATGCGACCGCGAGAGGTGTGATGTGAGTGTACCACCTTTTTTCCTTTTAAACTTGGTGCTTCACGCGATCCATCGATAATACTACTAGTAATCCGGTAATCGCAACTAAAACGGCGCGGCCGGGTCTTTTCCCGCGCGATATGCTGGGAGGTTGGCTTAGTTGGTTTTTTTAGGACGAGTAATGCTACACCTATGTAATCCCAGTTACGTAATTAACATAATGTGAAATGTGTGGGCTGTTGATTGGAGATTGGGGGGAGGCAGGGGCCCACCACCATGAAAATCAGGGGGGATAGAGAGAGGCAATTTACGTTAACCCTTTCGTAGGTTCCCGTAGATGTAGAAAGATGTGAAATGCATGAATGTGTAGTGGACGTACTATTGGAGTGCCTAAGATAAATTGTGTATGTAGACCCTATGTGTTTATTTACTTCGCATGTTAGCTTTGTCTCGGGTCAAACCTTCTAAGTTTATAAACACAAAAATGAATCATCATTCCATATATTTTCATACTCCTACAATATATCTTACTATTATTGTGAAAGTTCATATACACCGGACGAGATTCATGCAAACACGGCAGATTTTCATTACATTTTGAACTTTTATAGGACAGAAAAATAAAAGAAACCCGACCCTAAACCTATTCTACGGCGGCGACCGACGTCCTCCATCTGCGATCTCCATGTACGGGGGCGGGGTTCAAGACCCGTGAAGTGAAGGTGCGGTCTCCGGCGAGGAAGAGTAGAGCACAGGAGACGGACCAGCCAGTTGGCACACCATGCCCTGCCACCTCCCATGCCCTACTCATCCTCGGAGGAGTCCCTGACCTCGGCGGTGCAGGTGGACGTGAGGTCGATAATGATGGATGTGGACGGTCCGTCGCTTCACCTACCACATGCGCCACCGAACGTTGGACGGTGGCAAGTAGGATGCGTGGCTGACGGTGCTCCCGTCGTCGGCTGCCAGCATGGCCACCGCTTGTGCGGTCGCGTCTGCGTCCGGCTACGCCGCTATTGTGTTGCGAGCGGCGACCTCGAGCTTCATCCCCGAAGACAAGCTCTCCCGCAGAGCGTTCGCGCTCGCGGTCATGGTGGATGTGGTGCCAGGTAGCTGGAGGATGCGCTATGGTGTGGAGTTTAGCTGGGCGTTGCTGCTTTAAGTAGCGCATTCCGGTGAGGCCAAGCGTCCGGGTGCATCATTAAGTCACCGGAATTGGTTCCTCGGGCACCGAGCCTCTTAATGACGGCATACAGACAGACGACATGAATGCGGGCAGCTGGCGCTGACTGGGAACGCACCGTGCGATGGCGCGAGGGACGAGGGTTTTTGGTGTGCTAGGGTAGTCAACTGCGGTCGTGGCAATGTTGGAGATGCCCTTTGCTCACATGCGATCCCCATATGTCATTGAAAAAGCAAGATGACCCGGCATGGTCTCAGGTCCTGGGGATGCAGTTGGCCGCGCTAGAACACTCCGCGGACGCGTCGCGGCGCGCGCGCACTTCAGCGCCGCATGCATCCTCGACGAGCCGGGTGTTGATCTGCTGGTCGTGCCACAACGCTAATGCCACCCTCGGCACCCTGAAGCCGACCGTGTCTAGCGATGATGAGCGTGTCGCTCACCGCGGTCGCCGTGTCCAGAGGCGGTGCGGGAACTGTGCCACGTTGCTGGCCCCCACGACCCACTTGAACGGTTGCCGGTGGCGAGGTGGTCGTGGGCCAGCTCCTCCATTGGACTAGTCTGTGCCACGTCGTCCCGACAGGTGTGCCCCACATGTCGGTTTCCCTGTTTTCCCGGCCAAATTCGAGCGTCAGTGCTCCGCGTTGCGCATTAGGCGCAGAACAGGTGGTTTTTGTGCCCTGGTTCAAATGTGGTACAGTACCAAGTTGGTACCCTAGCCCCAAGTGTGGTGGTTTTGGGTACGGTACCACGCTTTTCCTTTTCAACTAGTGAAGCGTAACACTTGATTAAGTAGCTGGATGGTGTGCTAATGTAGGTGTCCGACTGTTTGAAGGAATAATTGAGGTGTGCCCGGTTCGTGCCCACATTTAGGGGTCCAACTTACCATGTTCCGGCAGTAGTAACTATACTAGTCCCTGCGTACTCCATCTGTTTTTATTTACTCCGCATTTTAGCTTTGCTCAAAGTCAAACTTTGTAAACTTTGACAAAGTTTATAGACAGAAATAATAACATATACAATAACAAATCAATACCATTAGATTCATTATTGAATATACTTTCACATCATATAGATTTGCTATTGTAAATGTTCATATTTTTTCTATAAATTTGGTCAAATTTTATGAAGTTTGACTTCAGTCAAACCTAATATGCAGAGTAAATAAAAACGGAGGGAGTATCTTACTCCGTGACCAAGACGAAAGGGAAAACGAGACAACTTATTGTTTATTTGATCCGTTCAAGTATAATCATGTGGCGTTGCTTATTTCTCATTCCTCTCCAACCCTGTTCTCCATCGATCATGCCACCCTCTCGTCAAGTCCATCCTCCCGCATGCCTCATTTGAACATTCCGCCGAGTATCATTCGCATGTGGGCCTAGACCATGCTTGTATTTCCAATGTTGTAATTTGTCCGACATGCATACAGACAAACGGTTCGTTTAAAGTTTCACTTTGCCTCCACTACGTGTCGCTTCCCATCTTAGTTTCGACATCCCATTCGGTTCATGCCCCGACACATCTTGACGAGATCGATTGATGTTGAGAGATCAAGTGCGTGTCGTGCAAGGAGATAAAGGTTTGGTGTGTTTCTATGATAGAAATGGCCCGGGGGGGGGGTCTGTGGGGATCGGAGGGAGTATATTGTACGTTTAAAAGCGAAACAAACATACTGTACCCACCCTAGTCCTCTTTCAATCGATCTCCGGACCCCGAGATGAAACCAAGAGAGAACGAGTGGGTGCATGTGTGATACCTAAGGCGGATTCAAAATTTTGAACCGGTGATCATAGCATCAGCAAATCATATATAAAGGGTATTCAATGTTCGTTTCGCTTTTGAACGTACAATATACTCCCTCTGATCCTTTCTAGTTTACATATAAGTTTTATGTGTAGTCAAAGTATCTCTACTTTGATCAAACTTACAGAAAAAAGTATCAACATTCAACAACGCCCAATCAATATTGTTAGATTCGTACGTACTCCTAGATTTGTATTCAAACAGAGATGGTTTCCAATTTGTTTTCAAACACGTGAATGTGCTTGTTCTCGCACATGCTCTTCCTACTAGGATTTCACCATGTATAGCCAGTCCAATAGTAACTTTTTTTAAGCTCCCTGTCCAATAGTACTAGTGGAGTACTGACAACATCTGCAGTAGAGTATGCAGTGCTCATAGTACTAGTAGTATACTCCCTCTGTTTTTATTTACTACGCATAAAATGGAGGGAGTACTAGTAACACTCGACCGACCTCTCTCTCTTCTAGTAGTAGTATAAATGACGCGGGCAGGGGAGGGGGAGGGACGTCGGTTTGCTCTCAACTGCGGTCCCACAAACGGGCGAAAACGCAAGACGAAGCATGTTCCATTCGGTGAGCGGCATGGAGGGTCCAGCATGCCAGGGTGCAACGCAAATGCGACAAGAGCGATGTATAGTTAAAATTGAGTGACCGGTCGTCATCAGAACCACTATTCACACCAGAAGCTTCGCTGCTCGGCCTACGCCAGCTACTTGCCAGCCAGTCACCACAGCCCCAAAACCACACCTCCTCTCCAGCCCATTCCCCCACCTTTCGATCCCCTAGCCTGCATCAAGCGTCCCCTAGTTCGCCGGAAAGCCATGGTGCGCCGCAAGATCACGTACTACAAGATGATGACGACGGAGCGCCACGCAGAGATCGCGGCGGCAGTCGGCACCACAGACCTCCGTTCCCAAGCTCGCTTTGCGGCAGGCCAATCCCCGAGTTCTCTGGAGCCAAGCTCCGAGGAGGAGGAAGCCGATCCAATGTTCATGGCGGAGGTCGTGGCGCAGAAGGCCACCGATGCATATGAGACGATGGACGTCGACTTCGTGCCGGCGTCCGGGTCCCCCATGGTGCAGGCGGACCAGCGGGTCAACCTGGCGATCCTAAAGGAGGACCGGGAGGCGGAGGCTCAACTCGATGCGAAGCGCGCGGATGCCGCTGCCATCGAGGCCCTCCTGCAGGCGGAACCAGATGTCATGGATGTGAACTGGGCGGCGGAGGCTCAACTTGACGCGGAGCGCGCGGATGCCGCTGCCATCGAGGCCCTCCTGCAGGTGGAACCGGACGTCCTGGACTTGAATTGGGCGGCGGAGGCTCAACTCGACGCGGAGCGCACGAATGCCGCTGCCATCGAGGCCCTCCTGTAGGCGGAACCGGATGTCCTGGACTTGAACCGAGCGGTGCTCGCGTCCGTGCAGAGCGCCCGCATGCTCCGTGTGAACGAGTAGATGGAGGACGAGGACAACCACGGTGCGGAGACACACGTTGGTAGCTACGGTTGGTTCGTGCCGGCAGCCAAAGACGATGAGGCCGTCTCGTTCCGCGAGCAGTGATAGTTTTTCTTTATGTTGTTGTTTTTAGGGTTATTTTGGTGTGTAAAAACATATATTTATGCAAGTCGCCTGACTGTCATCATTTGGGTCAGTCGACCATTTCAGGCGGTTGGATGAATATCCTACGTCTCCTAACCCTTCTTCTTCCTCACCTCTTCTTCTTCCACAACAGACCACCGCACGGGCCGTACGGATCTTCCCCAACATGCGGTTGGATAAACATACTGTATGAACGAAAATTATGTGTCAGCGGTAGGATGGCTGATTTTGGTTTGATCACATGCGGTAGCACGTGTCAGTGAGGGTGCGTTCCCTTGGTTGGGTTTGTGGCGTGCAGGAGCGACTGTGTGAGGGTGCGGTGCGCCCACGATAGCCGTGCGCAAGTGTACCTCCTTTTCATTTTGAAAACTTTAGGCAAGCTTGGCAAAAATGTGTGGCGAAGTATGGCAATGCAAGGCCTAGACCCAATCAGGCTACAAGTACGTACGTAGGAGTACTACTTGTGTTAAAAAAGAAAGGAGGGGTTTTCCTTCACGGGATTGATCGATACAAATCCTCGTTTGACGTGTCAATTAATGCGTATTTTTTTCTCCAACGCCCAAAGAGCTAAACATCTCACTCCTCATCGCTTGATTAATGCAGCGCCAAGCAAACCAACCTTCTCACTTCCGCATGCATGCAAGGGTATATTAATGTCCTTGGTTGCTAGTATGAGGCAAACCCCGTCAATTTTGCCTTGATTAGTGTTAGTGGCCTTCTGCAAATTGTAATTTTGATACTGGCCTTGTGTACAAAAAAAATGGAGGTAGTAACTATTTGACTTCCTTCCCCATTGCGGTGACGTCGATGATATCTCGAACGTTGTGGTTTGGCGAAGTGCGTTCGACGGAGAACACCATTGAGGGAGACCACGGTAAGTCGTTCGCAAGTGCCTCCTGCAAGCCGAGACAACCGCCTTATTTGCATCCAGGAAGTCCGTTGAACCAAAGGACGCATAAATGTACTAGTACTACACAATAGCGTCGTCCGTCCAGCTTAGTGCGGTAAGGTGGTTTCTGAAAGAATACGATGGAGAAGCGGAGTCAGCGAAGAGTGAAATGATGGTTGCTCCGTCCATGCTTTGTGATTTGACGCCTCACTGCTTTGTGATTTGTGATAGAAGGGACAGGGGAGTAGACTCTGTGCTCTATACTGTACATGCGTCCAAGCATGGGAGAAAGAGGAGAGAGGTTGCATTTTTCTATTCCTTCAATCAATCAATTAGGGAGCTTATGTTCCATCTTTTTGTCTTTGCAGCACCGTCCACATTGGTTCCCATCGATGCCAAAAGCTATTTTCACATTTGGGTACACATTGTGGATGCCCTTAAGCATACAACTTGGTTTTGCTCCTGTGTGCTATCTATACAAATCTCAATTATATTGATCTAAAAAATTATAGTATCAAGATTAGTAAAAAGGAGGTGATTTTGCCATGCGGATGGCACGGGAGTTTTCTTATTTTTAGAGGATGTTGGCCTGGCGGTTTGCTAACATGTGGTCCCACGTGTCAGTGCTTTACCAAGCCGATCCGCGTCCCACATGAGGCAGAACAACGGCAGAAGCAACACGTGGTTAACTTGAAGAAGATGAGGGAGAAGCGGATTCAGTAACGAGTGAAATGATGGTTGCTTCATCCCTCCAACTTCTTTTTTTAGCATTATTACTTCGTCCCTCCAACTTAACTGCGGGAAAGGTGCAGCTTTGTGATTTGACGCCTCATTGCTCATTACTACGCCGGCGCCATGACTGGGGTGCTTCACCCCTGCTGCTCTGCATTGTTATTTCGGTATGGCACATCGACCCGGTTGCTTGATGTCCCACATGTCGGCGAAAGGGACTAGAACATTTATGAAAGCGAGCACTCCACTCTTACGATGGAGGAGTACACGACACGACGGCCCAGTGAACTGTTACTTGTACTTTAGTACTACTATAGTTTTGCTGTTTCGCACAATCCATCAATACAAACCCGATTAAACAGGCAAGGGCGGGATTTTTCCCGCACGGTAGATGATACTAGCCATACATTTCAAAGGCAATTTTAATGTATGCGAACTGAATAATTAAGTAACAATATGAGATCTAGTAAAACTAAAAACACATATGATTTATTGTGTTAGAGTGTAGTAGTAGTGCTGTATTGCATAATTGTTAGATGTAACATGCGAGAACATGTAGAGATATACTTTTGGAGGGCCTACAGAGAGAAATTGGGCATAAAGTGGATTCAAATATTTGTATTCGTCTTCATAGCATTTGTAACTCATATCTACAGTTTGTACAGTAGACGTGAATGCTTGTTCACTCTTACAAAACCAGTACATCAATAATGGGGTGGCGTGCGCCAATTTAGGCACGGGCACGTTGGCCTACTTGGCTCCACAGAGAGAGTGAGAGAAGAGATAAATACACGGGCGGTCAGTGTATTTCAAGCGAAAAGCGTAATACGGTCACCGGACTTCAGAATACGCTCATTACGGTCACTATATACGTTTTGCGGTGATTATACGGTCACTTGCTCACCGTTCAGCATCGGATTGCACTCTGTTGACCGGCCAAATAGTCTGCATTGCACTATGTTGACTAGTTAAATTAACCACGTTCCTTGTGGGTCCCACCTGTCAGTTCGCATAGGAAAAAGGTCAGATAAATACAAATTTACGCAGGCGCGACAAGACTCCAACCCGTGCGTGGGAACCACCTGGTTGTGTATGTGTCTGTCAGGGCCTGATGTGTGCGCATGCACGTGTAGGTTGAGCACTTGAGCGTGGGAGTGTGTGTTGGTCGTGTGGTGTGTGCATGCATGCGTGCGTGTGTGCGTGTGAGTGTTGCGTGCGTGTGTGGCTGTGTGTGTACGTGTGAGTGTTGCGTGCGTGCGTGGCTGCATGTGTTCGTGTGAGTGTTGCGTGCATGCAGTTCGTGTGCATGCGTGCGTGTGTGTATAATCACCACACTACCTCTTGTGTGTTAAAACAGACGGCTCAGCATACTAATACAAGGCAACCTTGTCCGCTGTGCCCGTGGTCATGACTTCGAACCACCGTCCAATATTTTTTTATCGTTTGTTTTCATTCTTATACACGCCGACAGGTGGGCCCAATGGTAGTGAGATAATGTGATGCAACACTAGAGGTGCCACGTGGAGTGTTTAACTGGTCAACTAGTCGTGTCTTGAGGAAATACAGAGCTGTACGGTGAGCCCATGACTGTATAATAACCACAAAACGTAAATGGTGACCGTAATGAGTGGATTCTGAAGTCCAATGTATGTATCGTGCTTTCGCTTCAAATACAATGATCGTCACTGTATATATCGCGAGAGAAAGAAGAAACATGCGTGAATGTGCTGGGGGCGTACTTTTAGAGGACCTGGAGATAGTTTGTGTGCGTACGTGAAAGGGGCGTAGAGGGGGTGTATGCGATGGAGAGAGAGATGCTCTTCGTTTCTCTTTATTATGACTAACTTTACATATAATATAAAAATATAAAAATTCACAGTGTGGAATAAATATCATTGGGGGCACCATGCAAAGCAAATTAACATTCATACTCCTCCATATAACTTTGAAATGCTGTATATATGTAGAAATTCTAAAATAATGTTTTGGCCACACTTTGTGTGGTTTTCTTCAAAAGGAATGTTGTATGCGAAATAAATGTGAAGAGAGGGCTTTTTAGATCAATGGGGTACATGATGTAACATGTGTGAATGTGTAGTTGATGTATTTGGCATGGCCTAGAGAGGTATGTGTATGTATTACGTATTCGAGAGAGGCATGGATAAAGGGGCCGGCGGCGGGGGGGGGGGGGGGGGGGGAGATAGCACAAGAAATGAGAGAGGTCTAGAGAGAGAGAGACGAATAGGATGTCACGGCGAGGGATGCCCTTGAGTGTGTATATGCAAGGGGGAGGGGATAGAGGCACGAGGAGAAAATATTTTGTGTGGTGTCTGTGTTGGTATGTGTGGGTGTGAGAAGATAACGAGACCTAGGGGTAGAGGGTGTGTCACCGCGTGAGGTCCGGTGGGCCGAGGTGAGGCCCTTGGTTCGGTTCCGTCCTGCGCCACATTGGTCGGCCCGTGACGCATTTAGGGAGACCCATGGAGGACTAGTCGTACAAGACAAAGATAGCAGAGTCATGAAGGACTTTGTGTCCACTGACAAAGCCGGCTAGGATTTGTAACCCTGGGTCCTCGGACTAAGGTAACCCCTTATCTCTGATATTACTATTCATCCAACCTAACTTTAAGGGGCATCCTACAGAATGCTCTGCTAGAATCATACTCGTCAATTAGGAAGAGAGGTGGAGACAATGCGTGAGAGACATGCCTAAAGATAATGTGCGTTCGGGAGACACGTAGGCAGGTCCATTTATATAGAAATGGTCGATGGGGATTGTGCGTGTGTATGCTTGTGAGAGGAAGAGTGCTTGTGATAAAGGTTAGTGAAAACAGTCGTAAATGGTTACGAGAGGGAGGGAGGGTTATATCGAGAGCATGTCTGCGAGAAAGACACCTCGGGAGAGAGTGTGTGAGCATGTGTGAGAGACCACCGATGGATATACACCATGTGCGCGTATGTGTGAGAGAGAAAGTCAGCGTGTGTGTGAGGAGGGGCCTATGGAGAGTGAAACTACATGTAAAAGACTGATGTACACATTGATTAAAAATATAAATTGTATCCAAATATTAGGATGGGATCATGATATTTGCAATTCGCGTAAGGAACGGTCATTGATCCATCAGACATCTATATTCTATCGAATTTGAGCATGTCTATGTTATTATTCGACATAATTGATCCATAGAGTTAGTATTTTGAACTCCAGACAATGCATCGCTTTAGCAATCGAATATAAATGTGAGTATAGTTCATGTTGTGTGTGTAAAGCACATTATACATACAAAAGTTACACAATGAACATTATAAATAGCTAGCTATGAACTAGCATACATTTGAATTCAACTTAAGGTGGTTTAAAAAATTCGAATTCAACATGAAGTCCATTCAATTATTTGAATTCGATATCTTGTAAATCATACCTAAATTATGGGGCACCAATCTTTGCTCTGCTTTTGTACATAATAGCATCTATAGTCGTGTACAAAATAGATTCAAATTTACCTCCTCCATTCCAAAATAATCGTAGTTATAGGATTTTCAAGTGTCAAAATTTCAAAAAGAAGCGCATAATTTAATGAGGTTTTCAAACATACAAGGTGAAATTTAACGTTGTCTATTTAGGTCAATTCTCAAAGTTCAAGAGTACTCTAAGCCTGAATGCTTCTGTTTCAAAATTTTGAATGAAGCGCCAAAAGAGCCTCTACTCGCCCGAAACCGCGCAAGACCAATGTTTGGTAGAAGGAAATTACTTTTCTAACTCCGACCCGTGAAACCTACCAGCCCAACGTCCAAAGGTCTAAACCGGGGTAGGTTTGTAGCTTCATCTAGACGCCACGCAACCGCCTCCGAAAAACATTCATACACCATGGCCGCCTAAGCACACATGCGCTCGGCCGAAATCGCTCCCGCCCACTATTTGGGACACCTGGGATTACCGTCCTACCCCGACCCGCAGTAGGTCCAAAATTTAAGAGGGGGGCAAAGTTTGTACTTTCCCCAAATTTTAAAAAAGCGCGTCCCATCTATTAAAAAAAACCAAAAACAAGCACGTCCCAGACCGAAACATGGTTCCCCCTTAGCTCCCCCCGCCCCCTTTTTCCCCCCCCCCCGTCTGATTCCCCATTTGTACTCCATGGGCGCCAGAACTACCTCTCCACCAGCCGTGAAACCCCGGCGTTCTCTGTCCGTGATGACCCACAAGTATAGGGGATCAATCGTAGTCATTTCGATAAGTAAGAGTGTCGAACCCAACGAGGAGCAGAAGTAGCGAGTAGTTTAATAGCAAGACAATTTGTAACGAGCAAGTAAAAATAGTAGTAACAAAAGTGCAGCAAGGTAGCCCAATCCTTTTGAGGCAAAGGACAGTCCAAAACGGTCTCTTATGATAAGCAAAGTGTTCTTGAGGGTACACGGGAATTTCATCTAGTCACTTTCATCATGTTGGTTCGATTCGTGTTCGCTACTTTGATAATTTGGTATGTGGGTGGACCGGTGCTTAGGTGCTGTTCTTACTTGAACAAACCTCCTATTTATGATTAACCCCCTCGCAAGCATCCGCAACTATGAGAAAAGTATTAAGAATAAATTCTAACCATAGCATTAAACTTTTGGATCCAATCGGTCCCTTACAGAATAGCGCATAAACTAGGGTTTAAGCTTCTGTCACTCTCGCAACCCATCATCTAATAACTACTCCACAATGCATTCCCTTAGGCCCAAATATGGTGAAGTGTCATGTAGTCGACGTTCACATGACACCACTAAGGGAATCACAACATACATATCATCAAAATATCGAACATATATCAAGTTCACATGATTACTTGCAACATGATTTCTCCCGTGACCTCAAGAACAAAAGTAACTACTCACAAATGATAATCATGCCCAAGATCAGAGGGGTATTAAATAGCATAATGGATCTGAACATATAATCTTCCACCAAATAAACCATATAGTAATCAACTACAAGATGTAATCAACACGACTAGTCACCCACAAGTACCAATCTATAGTTCCGGTACAAAGATTGAACACGGGAGATGAACTAGGGTTTGAGAGGAGATGGTGCTGTTGAAGATGTTGCTGGAGATTGCCCTCCCCAAGATGGGAGAGTTGTTGGTGATGATGATGACGATTATTTCCCCCTCCGGGAGGGAAGTTCCCCCGGCAGAATCGCTCCGCCGGAGGGCAAAAGTGCTCCTGCCCAAGTTCCGCCTCGAGACGGTGGCGCTTCATACCGATAGTCCTCTCCTCATTTTTCTAGGTCAAAATGACTTATATACCAGAAGATTGGCACCGGAGGTGGGCTGGGCTGAGCACAACCCACCAGGGCGCGCCTGGGGGGCCTGGCGCGCCCTGGTGTCTTGTGCTCACCAGGTGGCCCCCCTCCGGTAGTTATTTTCTCCAGTATTTCTTATTTATTCCATAAAAAATCCTCGTGAAGTTTCAGCTCATTAGGAGTTTTGCAGAATAGGTAGCGTGACGTAGCTTTTTCAGGTCCAGATTTCCAGCTGCCGGAATTCTCCCTCTTTGTGTATACCTTGCATATTATGAGAGAAAAGGCATTAGAATTACTCCAAAAAGCATTATTATGCATAAAAACATTATAAATAACAGTAGGTAAACATGATGCAAAATGGACGTATCAGTCCGCCACCCCATCCCACCCATCAACCGTTGCCCTCCTCCATCACACCGGAGCCGATACTCCGATGTCGTCGTCCACCGCAACCACAACCGCAAAGCCTCCACGGCTAGTAGTTGAAGCCGAGGCCGAGCTACCTCCAGGACGCCGACGTGCGCCGTACCCGAGCCAGTTCAACCATGCCGTCCTGCGCCTCACCGCTGCCGCTCCAACATCGCCACCGTCCACCGCACCGGAGCTGTTCCCGCTACGCCGTCCTTCGCTGCCTTGGATCTGCTTCCCCTCCGCCGACAAACAGCCACTGCAACACAGTCAACAATTTGGCTATGGGTTCGTCCAAGGCTCCACCCTTGTCGGCGTTCTGGGAACCAGGGTACCCAGACTTGCCTGTCTGTGGCCCATCGCATGGCTCCATCAACGGCCTGGTACGGCCCATTTCTAGCACCAACAACTCAAGACCCTCGCGAGGGGCCAAGCCTCGCGAGGCGGACGACACCAAGACCTCCATGAGGAGCGGCATCCTCAGGCTGGCTCCCGAGGAGCGGAGATCTCTATGCAAACCATCGCCTCACGAGGTTCGGATGACGCAAGCCATGAGGACCAAGGCCAGGCGGACGCCAGCGGGTGAAGTGTACCAGTTTCCCCTTTGGTGCTAAAGAGGCAAGCGCAGGCGCGGAGTCCCGAGGAATTAGCCAAAGGTTTCCATTCCCGTGCAACAAGACCAAGACCGCCAGGACGGCAGGACGAAGGTCATCACCGAGCCCACCACGGCGTCACAACCAGAGGCTTTCGCAGGCAAAGACTACTTTTGTCAGGATAGCATGTACTAGTTGTCTCCCTTCGAATTTGGCCGTTGTGGGATCCCTTCCCGCCTTTCATTTGGGAAGAGGACCAAGGCCACTATAAATAGGACTTAGCCACCACCGTAGAGAGGGATGGGATCGGACGCCTGGACAGATCATTCAGATCACCCTCACCCCACCAGCTCACTCGAGCTCAAGAACACCTCTCCTCCTAAGGCTGTTCGCCACTGTACTAGTTCATCCTCAGCCCCTCGAGGTCAATCCACCACATAGCAGGAGTAGGGTTTTACACCGCAAGGTGGCCCGAACCTGGGTAAACTGCTGTGTCTCTTTTCCTTACAGTTCGTCGAGCTAGGCTGTGAGATTAGCGAGTAGGCACACTGGGGAGGACGAGTTCTTCGCACGCACCCCAGAGCTCGAACCTCTCAAGGGTTTGCGGAACCCAAAATCCGACATTTGGCGCGCCAGGTAGGGGTGTGTCGGAGACTCTCTTCTGCCAGCAGATTCGCCACCACCGAGCAGTTCTCATGGCCGACGCCCCGAGGGCTCATGTTGAGCAATGGGTTGTTCGGCCTGCCCGAGCAGTGCCGTCAGCCCAAGAGGATCTCCACGCCGCGCTCCTCGCCGCTCGCTCACCACCCGGTGCTATCGGTCGCGGGCGGCGGGGGCCACCATCGCCTGCCTTCGCACCACGCCGTAATCGCGCCACCACGTGATCTTCGAGCTATGCCACGGTGACGGTGCCACACTCTCGCCGGGAGCAGGCGAACATGCGAGCCGCGCTCATCGTGGCACGGGAGCTGCTACGGTGCCGGTTGGCGGAAGGCGGCCGCGATGCCCTGCTGGAACGGGTCGCCGAGCTGCTTGATGCCGCCTGTAGGGGCGCGGCACCTTTCTGCACCCTGCCTATGTCGTAGGCTGTGACAGGGGCGTGCGGGGGCCCCCGCCACGCCCACGCGCCCCTCCCTGGAACACCTGAGGGCCCTAGCGGCACCAACCCGGCCCGCAGCACTGATCGTCCTTTCCCAACCACGCTACCCCCGGGTGAGGCGAGCTCGGGCGGTCCCTCCTGGGGCCGCGCCGGGGCGCCACCCCGCGGCCATCAGAGCCTGGCACCGAGCCTGGTGGCCAGCAACGCGGGGCACATAGACGACGACCCTGGCGCGGCAGTCCCAGACGCCTACGTACCCCCCATGATGGATCTACAGTACGAGTCAAGAGAATGCCCCGCCGAGTTCCCCTCATCAGGCTGGGTGTCGGGGGCACATGAAGCCGAGGCTCTCCGCGAGCCACCCCGGAACTTCACCGACACCTTCAACGACAACAGCCACTGGGTACAGCCGATATCTCAGGAGCACGATTATGCTAACCATGGACCACAGGTGAACCAAGCCACAACAGCGGCCAGGGACCCCAGGGCGATGGCCCCGCTGCCGGCGGGCAAAGTACACTGGGGGCTGCGCGGGAGGAGCCTGGGGCCAGGGCCTCCCGCGCACAGCATGGAGCAAGGCGCTGCACGGAGGTAGGTCCTCTGCCGGGGAAGGCGCCGGCAAGCCCTTCCCCCCAGCAGAGGGCCTGCGGTCGCCGAGGGCACCGCTAGCATCCCCCTTGCCCCTTGGTCTGGTCCTGGTTTCTGGACGGCCCAACGGTGGTCGGGGAAGGCGCAGGGCGGGGCCCTCGTCAGGCGACGTGAAGCAAGGCCCCGCGCCTGTGAAGGTCTCCGCTCGTGACACTCTCACGTAATAATGAGTGGGGCCGTACATGCCCCAGAGTCTCCTAAGTGCCTCCCTCGGGCCTCACGGGGGCTCCCACCCACGTCCAAGTGGAAGCACCATGCTCCATGCTGGCCGTCGACACTGTCCCCCAATGACTATGCCCACGCCCATTGGAAGCACTTAGCTCCGCGCTGGTGAGAAAACAAGAAGACTAGCTAGTTGCCGGACGCGGCCATTTGATTCCGCCTTTCTTTCTGTAACTCATCTTGCCGCCTTTTGGAATGAGATTTGGAATTTCGTGTGTTTATTAAAAGAAAAACGGGGGGAATTTTCTCTTGTCTCGTGGCAATTTCTTGCTTTTCTGGCTTTGTGTTTTGAGAGTAAGGCTCACGCCTGCTACCCCCCCCCCCCCCCCCCCCCGCGAGCGCCCCGCGAGCGGGGGCTGGGCGTGGTATGCGCGCGTCCAAGCACGCCTGGGCTGGCTCCAGAGATGCCAAGGCCCCCCCAGGGGGCTGGAGCGCGATCACCGCAGAATCGTCGCGCGCACACCTTGCCGTGATCCAACAAGCGGCTCCTCGCGAGGCCCTCTTGGGCGGGCCAGCAGGCTCCCCGGGAGACTTAAAACCTTGCGAGCCCCGGCGGGCTCGCCTCAGGAGGAAGGCGCGTCTGCGGCCTCAGGACTGGCTCAAGACCTACGGAGCCAAGATAAGTTGCAACAACTACCCCGCTCGGGAGCCCGCGGGCTCGCGACGGCATATTCCAAATCCTATTTTTAAAAGGCATATCATCATTTCATACATCATAAGGGTCCCCCCTTCAAAAATGCTTTTATGCCCCGCAGGGCTGTGCCCGAAGGTTTTTTGCATGCAGATTAAGGTAAAGGGAAAGGCAGGCCTAGCCAGAGGCGCTGCCTTCAGCGCCGTCCTCGCCACCTTCATTCCCGCCACCTGCGCTGTCACTGGCGTCGTCTTCATCATCATCATCCACATCGCCTTCTTCGGCCGCTATCACGGCCACGTCGTCCTCAGGAGCAAACTCTGCGACTAGGTCGTCGACATGGTCGTCCACCCATTCCGCCAGATTGCCCTGGATGACCTGGGGCAAGGGGGCTATTGCGGCGTCGAAATCAAAATTGGGATCAAGGTTCTGGAGGTGACTAAAGACGCGTGAGAACACGCGCCCCAGGAGGCCCCGGCTTCTCTCTGCAACGAGCTCGCGAGCCCTCACCACCCGGTCCTCCAGGCGGGTCATGATCAGGGTGAAGAAGCGGAGCTGGCTGGCTTCGTCGTCCTCGTGCAGGTGTGCGACGCTCTCCTCGCAGATCATGCCCAAAGCCTGGTTGGCCCTCACCCTGAGGTCCTGGAGCATCGAGGAGCGCTCACGCTGCATCGTCCGGTGGCAGTTTTCTTCGTCCGCAGTCTTCTCCGCGAGGGACATGACGGCCTCGACTTGCTGCTGGAGTGAGGACAGCTCGGCGCGAGTGGAGGCTAGGTCAGCTTGAGCAGAGGCCTGAGCTTCCTTGGCGGCCCTCTCGCGCTGCTCCGCCTCGTCCAGCTTTGTCCTGAGGGCAGTGGTCCTACCCTCGACCTCGGCCTCCAGGAGCTCCAACTTCAGGTGGTACTCGTCGGCGAGAGCCGCGCGGGCCTTTTCCACCCTTTGGTCAACCTCCTCCTGGACCTGGGCCTCCCGTGCAGCGACGGCGTCCTCAGCCGTGGCTACCTAGCGCTCCCTCACCTCCAACCGCTCAAGCTCCAGGCTATGCTCCAAGACCTCCAGCACCAGCGTCTCCTTGCATTCCTGGACCTCTTTCTCATCGGAAGGGGCCTCGCTTGGTGATGCTGCCAGGGCGGCCCTGCGTGCTTTGATCTGCTGCTCAAGGGCAGCGTTCGAAGCTTGGAGTTCCCGCTCCTCGGCCACCTCACGTTGACGGTCGGTGGCTCTGGCCTCCTCCAGGGCATGGGCACAAGCCTCACGAGAAGTTGCAAGGGACACCGCGGCGCTCGCGCTGGCGCGCTCATGCAGAAGATGCCCAAGGTTGATGGCAACCTTCAACTGGTGCCACTCGTGCGCCAAGCGAAGGTCCTCTGTCTCGAGGCGGGCGTCGACGTCGGCAAGCTCTTCTCCAAGCCGGCTTAGTGCGCCCATCGCCTCCCATAAAAGCTCATGACGGACAACACCGCGCCCGCGCGCAAGCCCCAACACGTGGCCAAGCCCATCCTTCACGTCAGGGGTTGTCGGAGGGGCTTGGAGCGGCTCGCCTGCCTCTGGCGGGGGCCTGGAGGCCGGTGCCTTCTCGACCGCTCTCCCAGCCTTGGCGAAGGTGCTGGGCGGAGCGGTCTCGCTGCTCGAAGACGAAGCCGACGCCGAGATCGCCCAGCCGCCGGTGATGACCAATGGAGTTGCCCTCGGCACGCCTCCTGCGCCCCAGGCAAGACCGCGAAGGAAGGATGCTGGAAGCACAGGCTCACGACCCCTCAGCAGCGCATCCGCCTCTCAGACCAGCCCTATACCTCACGCGGGGGTCTGGTGCGGGGGGCTCGGAGTCGAGAGCGGGCCAAGGACTTCTGGAGGTTGCTTCCCAAGAGATTTCGTCGCCTTAGCCGAAGGGATCCTGAGGAGCCAATGTCAGGAAAGAACGCGATTCGCGGGAAATCATGAAGATAAGGTACTTACTCGTCTACAACTATGTACTTCCTCTGCTTCAGAGGCCGGTAGGCATCACCACTGTAGCTCGGAGGCCCTTTCCTCTTGCGGAGCGCTTCAAGGTTCAGGCGAAGCTGGCCGAGATTTGGGGCGCAACTCTCAGTAGCCGAGGGGCCCGGCGGGGCTTCTGGGGCGGTGGCCTCAGGGGCACCAGGCCGCACCTGCCCACCAGCCGCTACCTCAGGACCGCTCGCCCAAGCTGCGGGGGTGGCTGCCTCAGGAGTGTCGGGTCGCACCAGCTCTCCGGCGACCTCCTCAGGAGCGCTCGCCAGAACCTCGGGAGCCTACACCTCGGGAGCACCTGGCGACACCCGCTCCCCAGCAGCCGCCCCAGCGGTACCCGGTGGCGCTCGCCCCCCTGCATCCACATCCGGGATGCGTGCCACAGGGCCAACGAGCAAGGGAGCCACCAAGATGGGGGTTTCGCGGGGCCCTTCAAGGCCTCTCGGGCGTAGCCCCCACTCGTCAAAGGGGGGCATCTGCCTCACGAAGTCCTCCTTATTCGAGCATTGGTACAAGAGGCAGCCCTCCTCCGGAAGCGCGGCCGGCACTGGGTCGCCCGTCAGGAGCTCAAGCATCATGCGCAGCGTCTTGGAAGGAAGCAAAGGCACCTGGACCCTCATGCGGTCCTTGCTGCCGGTGAAGGTCCACATTGGGCGAGAATGGCGCTGGAGCGGGGCAATGCGCCACCGAATGAACTCCCTCACCACCATCAGCGCCGTCACCCCGACCTTCTTCAAACTGGTTAGCCTGGACCAAATATGGGCGAGCCGACCGTCGGCGAGCCTCACGTGCCCCCAGCCGGAACTGGGCACCGCCGGCGCTCGCGGGAGCAGAAGCAAGGAGTTGCGCACGCCGACATCCACGAACACCCACTGCTTCCGGAATCCCCTCGCGTCCGGGCGGAGCGTGAAGTCGATGCCCAACCCAGCTGTCGCCGCCATGACCTGGAAGGCCACGCACCCCGAGCACTGGCGATCATCGACCATCTGGAGTGAGAAGAAATGGCGGAACAAGGCGACAGATGGGGCAACACCCACCATGGCTTCACACAGGAAGGCGAAGACAGCAAGGAGGATGATGGACCGGGGGTCTAGATGCAGCACTTGGATCTGGTAATGCGAGAGTATGGCATTGAAGAAATTGGAGAAGGGGGAGACCAAGCCGGCCGAGAGAGTGTGAAGATGGATGGGGATCTCGGTGGCCTCCATGTCAATCAAAGCTCGAGAAGCAGGCTAGACCGTCGTCGCCTTCCACTCATTGAAATCGGTGGCAAGGGCCGGCCGGACCTAATCCAACCCCTCCTGATTGACCACCATTGGCCGATCGAGAGCAGGCTCCAGGCCCGGCCGGGATTCGGCAGGAGCGCAGGCCTTGCTCTTCTTCTTCGACCTCCGGGCCATGGCGTCAAGGGAGGATTGGCGCGGCACTGGATCCAGGAGAAGAGCCGCGAGTTCAAAGGAAGGAGGGGGAGTCAAGGGTAAGCATGGCGGGCAGCAATGGCGAAACTGTGCGTGCAACAGGCGGCCGTCAAGTCTGGCAGTTATCGAGGCCATGCAGGGAAGTGGAGGCGCCCACGTCCCATCAAGCGCCACGCGTCGACCGGGCCTGCAGGTGGTGGGGGCCCGCGGTGCTCCGCACTTGCCCCTTGGCTTTGCCTCGAATCCAAGTGCGAGTGCGCCTTGGGCCCGGGGGCTACTGTCAGCGTTCTGGGAACCAGGGTACCCAGACTTGCCTGCCTGCGGCCCATCGCGTGGCTCCATCAATGGCCTGGTACGGCCCATTTCTAGCACCAACAACTCAAGACCCTCGCGAGGGGCCAAGCCTCGCGAGGCAGACGACACCAAGACCTCCACGAGGAGCGGCCTCCTCAGGCTGGCTCTCGAGGAGCGGAGATCTCTATGCAAACCCTCACCTCGTGAGGTTCGGATGACGCAAGCCATGACGACCAAGGCCAGGTGGGCACCAGCGGGCGCAGTGTACCAGTTTCCCCTTTGGTGCTAAAGAGGCAAGCACAGGCGCGGAGTCCCGAGGAATCATCCAAAGGTTCCCATTCCAGTGCAACAAGACCAAGACCGCCAGGACGGCAGGATGGAGGTCATCACCGAGCCCACCACGGCGTCACAACCAGAGGCTTTCGCAGGCGAAGACTACTTTTGTCAGGATAGCATGTACTAGTTGTCTCCCTTCGAATTTCGCCGTTGTGGGATCCCTTCCCGCCTTTCATTTGGGAAGAGGACCAAGGCCACTATAAATAGGACTTAGCCACCACCGTAGAGAGGGATGGGATCGGACCCCTGGACGGATCATTCAGATCACCCTCACCCCACTAGCTCACTCGAGCTCAAGAACACCTCTCCTCCTGAGGCTGTTCGCCACTGTACTAGTTCATCCTCAGCCCCTCGAGGCCAATCCACCACAAAGCAGGACTAGGGTTTTACACCGCAAGGTGGCCCGAACTTGGGTAAACTGCTGTGTCTCTTTTCCTTATAGTTCATCGAGCTAGGCTGTGAGATTAGCGAGTAGGCAGACTGGGGAGGACGAGTTCTTCGCACGCACCCCAGAGTTTGAACCTCTCAAGGGTTTGCAGAACCCAAAATCCGACAACCCTCCTCCAAAACATCGGTTCACCCGGTAAAAAGAAGAACATCGCCACGATATCATGAGGACACAGCACTGGCAACCGGAAATGGTACTCCTCTTCCCTTATTCGTGCAAATCTTACGTGTCTGCTTGCACGGTATTCATCCTACAGAAGACACTAGTTGACCGCTTCTTCCTACACCTTCTTCCTGATACTAGATGTTCCTAGTAACTCGCGATGCACAAGGTTTCTCCTCATATACAATTTCACCTTAGCTAGAGGTCCGTCGCCCCCTGGATTTCAATTTCTGGTCAGTTGATTCCCAATTAAAGGAAGCATTCCCCGGCATAACAGGCGCTAGTCCGCCTATTACATCGGGGAAGCAGCGCATCGGTGTTTATCTTAGGGGTGTGTGGGGCCTAGGAGCTGCTGGTGCCCGATCTAGAGGTCGGTCGGGCTTAAAGGGATGGCCAGGGGGCGCTGCCAAGCACGGCGGTGGTGTGAGGTCGAGGGGAGGGCGGGGCGGCGAAGGCAGGGGTCTAGGCCGGTGGTCGCTGGCGGTTCGAGAAAGATCATCAATAGTGACTGGCGGGAGGTAGACGAAGGCCATCTGCCCGTTCCTTGTAGATCGGACGGTTCCTAAAAAAATTGACTGACCTATTTATTTTCAGTTGACTGTTATTTTGATAGGACCACATGTGGTGGTGTGCTGGAAGAGTACATGCATTTCCCGGCCATCCCTGTGCTCATATATTACAAAATCATAGGGAGTAGAATCTAATTTTGTTTTCCATGCAATGTTGTAGAGCTATCATATGTCTCCTGTCATTTATTTTTCAGCCACCTGCTATCTGCTACTTTTACAGTGCACTAGTTTTGCACACACTTCACCCATACTCTCACTATTGTTTTTTATGCATGGGTATTTCAGACTCTGGCTTGACAGAAGCACGAAATAAAAGAGAGAAGTCGCTCCTGTTTTCTTCGTTGGCAGGCAAGACACGTCTCGGCACTTTAAAGGTTGCATGTTCAACAGATGGAGACGGTAAACGTAGCTCTGGAGTTGATGATCTCGCTCGCCATGAACCACCATCCCAGGTGTTTGCTTTAACTTCACAATGTCATATGTGGTTGCATGTTGCATATGGTGTCTAGCTTGTATTCGAAAGGCCGAAGTCGGTCTTTATTAAGATAAGGAAAGATATTTTTTACATGAACCACCATCCCTGGAGCACCAGAAGACAAATAGCTAGTCAGGGCACTGGCTGAGCCAGTGACAAGCCCAGCACAAACAGGCATCACCTGGAAGCCAACTAAAAAGCCACAATGGTGGCGAAGCAGGCCGCCTCCCACCAGGCTCTCAGGTCCTCGATGATCATGCTCACCACTCCAGCCGGATGTCTAGCTTGTATTGCTTCCAATTTGGTTAAATTGCATCTACCTAGCTTACACATTATACCTTTGAATATGACATGCCTTCCTGTTTTTGGTACATACTAGTACATCTGTCTATTAACCATGTTCTTACATCAAACTAATGTTCTTGTGTATCCCTCATGAATCACTTATGATGAGACAGTCACGCCAGTGGGTTACTGTGAGAAAATATGCTCTTTTAAAGAATGCAGTGTCAGCCTCCCCACATGATTCTCAAGAAACAGCAAGGCTAGATGAAGACAGTGAATGTAGCTCTAGTTGATGACCACATTTCCCCTACAGTAGCATCGCAGGTGCTTGCTCTAACTTGGTAGCATGATATGTGGTTGCATGTTGCATATGGTGTCTAGATTGTAATTCTTCCAATCTGGTTAAATTGCATGTGCTATTCTGCTTAGTTTATACATTATACCTGTTAATGTGACATGCCTTCCTGTTTTTAGTACATAGTACATCTGTCTATTAAGCATGTCCTTACACCAAACTATTGTTTTTTTGTATCCCGCATCAATCAATATGACGAGACACCTTTAGTATATGCAGTGTGATATTGGTTGCATCTTTCATATGATTTATAGCATGCGCTTCTTCTAATTTGTTGAAACGCCATTTATGATGGGACACTTTTAACTTGGTAGAGTCATATTGGTTGCATCTTTCATGTGGTGTCTAGCTTGCATTGCTTCTTATTTGTTAAAATGGCTTTTGCTTAGTTTACACAAATAGTTGTGAATATGCCATGTCGTCCTGTTTTTCGTACATATTCCATCCTGGTATCATGTGTTTGCCTTACATCAAAGTAGTGATTGTCAGTATCATGCACGAATGAGTTCTGAAGAGTGAATTTTATTGCTTTTTCTTGTCGGTTTTACTTGACAATTCAAAATCAATAAAGCGGAAGGAAATTAGCAAGGCAGTGGATAACGGTGCTCCTTCGAAACGGAGGGCCTCTACAGATTCTACTCCGCCACCCCCAAGAAGATTTGCAAGACAACACATGCATAGACACTCAATGTAGCTGTGTTGATGATGAGCACGCCTCCCCTAGTGCACCATCACAGGTGCTCCCTCTAACTTGGCATTGTTATATGTGGTTGCATGTTATGTATGATGTCTAGCTTGTATTGCTTCTAATTTTGTTGAATTCCATTTGCTTACTTTACACATTATACTTGTGAATAAGACACATGTTCCTGTTTCTAGAACATACAATATCTGTCTATCACACCATGTTCTTACATCAAAGTACTACTGTTGTGTAACCTGCACCAATCACTTATCATAAGACACGTCTGACTTGGGAGTGTGATATAGGTTACATCTCGCATTCTTTTCTAGCTTGTACTACTTCTAATTTGTTGAAATGGCACTTATGACGAGACAGTTTTAACTTGGTAGAGTGATATTCATTGCATCTTTCATATGGTGTCTAGCTTTCATTGCTTCTAATTTCTTGAAATGCCTTCTGCTTAGTTTAAACATCATAGCTATGAATATGCAATGTTGTCCTTTTTTCTTACTCATTCAATCGTCCTATCATGCGGTCGCCTTACATTAAAGTAGTGCTCGTCAGCATCCTGCATCAATGAGTTCTGAAAAGCAAATTTTTATTCATTTTTCTTGTGGGTTTGACTTGACAAGGCAATAAAATTAAGAAATAGGAAGGAAAAAATAAGGCAGGGACTGATGGCGGTCTTCCGGCGAAACCGGCATCCCAGGTGCTTTCTCTAGCTTGGCAGTCTGATATTGTCTTGCATGTTGCATACGGTGTCTCACTTGTATTGCTTGTAATTTGATTAAATTACTTCTGCTTAGTTTACACAAATAGTTGTGAATATGCCATGCCGTCCTGTTTTTCGTACATATTCCATCCTCATATCATGTGTTTGCCTTACATCAAGGTAGTGATTGTCAGTATCATGCATGAATGAGTTCTGAAGAGTGAATTTTATTGCTTTTTCTTGTCGGTTTTACTTGACAATGCAAAATCAATAAAGCGGAAGGAAATTAGCAAGGCAGTGGATAAAGGTCCTTCTTCCAAACGGAGGGCCTCTACACATTCTACTCGGCCATCCCCCCAACAAGATTTGGAAGACAACACATGCATAGACACTCAAAGTAGCTGTGTTGATGATGAGCACGTCCCCCCTTGTCCACCATCACAGGTGCTCCCTCTAACATGGCACTGTTATATGTGGTTGCATGTTATGTATGATGACTAGCTTGTATTGCTTCTAATTTTGTTGAATTTCATCTGCTTACTTTACACATTATACTTGTGAATAAGACACGTGTTCCTGTTTCTAGAACATACAATATCTGTCTATCACACCATGTTCTTACATCAAAGTACTACTGTTGTGTAACCTGCAACAATCACTTTTCACAAGACACGTTTAACTTGGGAGTCTGATATAGTTTACATCTCGCATTATTTTCTAGCTTGTACTACTAATTTGTTTAAATGGCACTAATGACGAGACAGTTTTAACTTGGTAGAGTGATATTCGTTGCGTCTTACATATGGTGTCTATCTTTCATTGCTTCTAATTTGTTGAGATGCCTTCTGCTTAGTTTACACATCATAAGCTGTGAATATGCAATGGCACTAATGACAAGAGACCTTTAACTTGGTAGTGTGATGTTGTTTGCATCTTGCATATGATTTATTTCTTGTACTGCTTCACATTTGTTTAAACGCCAGTTATGACGAGACACTGTTAACTTGGCAGAGCGATATTTGTAGCATCTTTCATATGGTGTCTACCTTCCATTGCATTGCTTCTAATTTATTGAAATGCCTTCTGCTTAATTTACACATCATAGTTCTGATTATCTCATGCCGTCCTATTTTTCATACATATTACATCCTCCTATCATGTGGTTGTCTAACATCAAAGTTCAGTTCGTCTGTATCACGCATCAATTTGTTCTGAAGAACTAATTTTTTATTCCTTTTTCTTGTCGGCTTGACTTAACATGGCACAGAGAAAGAGGAAGGAACACAGAATGACAGGGGATGGTGTTAGTACTAAGGACACACGGAAACGAAAGTGAAAGAATTATGCAGATTCTGCTAGTACTGATGGTGCAATAGAAGGTCAAAGTCCAGCGAAAAATTGTACAAACGCGGTATCCCGTGCTACACGAGCTGCAAAACAAGCCAAACAGAAACTAATAGCTGCCACCAAACAAGCAGCGACAGCCCTAGTTGTTGCAACACCTTCCACAGTACCACCAACTGCACGAGTTACTCGTTTGTCAACTCAGCTAGCAGCACGTTCCCAAGCTCCCTTTCCACCTGACACTACTTCCGAAGCACTCTTGACACAAGATGAGTTGGCAAGATCAGATGAACCTTGTGAGCTTCAACAGCAAGAAGGTACTTGCTGGAGTCAAGTTATAGTTGCATGCTTCTTTATATGTAGTCTCACAGTTTGATGTACACTAACACTTCCTATGTTCGTTGTTGGACTAGCACCTAGGCGCAAGAGGAAACAAACATCAGGGATAATGCTTGATAGGTTAACTAAATCTAGAGGAGGAAGAATGGAGATACGTTTTGAGGCAGGTTTAAAAAGGCCACGTGATGCTACAGAGTCAGCCAAGTTAGTATCAGAGGCAGCAGTTGCCGTTAGGTGTCATGCATGTATCCTCCCAACATGGATTCAGTACAGGAATGACAAAGGTGAAACCCAGTTCAACACCTTCCTTGACCATTTATCTGTAAGTATGGTTATGTATGGAAACTAGTAATATCGTCTTGCTCTGTCCCATACTTTCTAGGTTGCTGATAATGAGACTCCCATAATTTTCAACAGACAAGGTTCAAGTTGGATAGCCAAGATGATGCAACCAGACAAGCTTGCACCCATGTTTTCAAGTCTGCTCTATGATGGTATCGGTATAACTTGAGGAAAACTCACTTTGAAGGCAAGGCTAACAGTGAACTTGCCCAAACATCTCCAGTGGAAAATATATCAGATGAAGACTGGAGAGGCCTCATTAAACACAGGTCTGATCCAAAGTATCAAGTACGTTATATATATGTGATCAGATCACATGTTAAACTCCTATTTACGCATGTGCCTCACAAATCTATCTTCTTGTAGGTGAACTGTTCAAAGAACAAGGCCAACCGTAGGAAAGTGAAATTCCAACAGACGACAGGATCTCGTAGCTATATTGCACACTGCGAGGCTCTTGTAATTAGCTGTTGTTTCACTCTTTTCGCTGTGCCATATTATCAGATCTATATTGACTTGTTCCAAATGCAGAGGAAAGCCCGCAAGGACCAAAAAGTACCTGAACCAAATGCTGTGGAAATCTTCAAGTACTGTCACACCAGCAAGACGAAGGGCATGACTACACCAGTCAAAGCCACTGTTGTAAGTCCTTAATCCTCTTGCCTTTTAACTACTACTTACTCTGACTTGTGCATTGAACTGCACGGTTTGTAGCCAATGTCTATTACTCTTTTCAATTTTATACACAATTGTCTTAGTGTATCATTGCACCTTACAAGGTTTAAAAGAGAGGAGTGATGTTCCTTTGATCTTGATCTGTAATCTAGTGCTGTGCTGGACTTGCCCTCACAACATTACAATTGCCTGTTTGTCTGTTCTCAGTTGTTTTGTGATATGAATGATGTCATACTATGCTTACCGTATTATAAACTTTGTCTATTTATCCTTAGCTGTCAATACAATGGGAAGAAGTAGACAATACATTAGCCATGGTACATGGTTATATGTTTGGAACCTGGTTTTATTATGTACTTTGCAGTAAAATACAACTAATATTTTACACAGGTTCACCAGAATAAGTTCTGTATATAGACCAAAGCTATTTTGTTTGGTTTTGCTGCCTCCTTAATATCTTCTGTTCTGGTACTACTAATGTAAAAACTCAACTTTTCAGCAAGCTATGGAAAAAATGGTGGAACCGCCACCTTCTGAAGGTGATGAGGCAACTATAACCGCAATGTCACCTCTTGCTGCAGTGGGTCAGTACCTATCCACTAACAGTGCCAAAAGCATGTTCCTGCATAATACTGGGTTGGTTGTTGAAAGTGCAACTAATCCCCGGGTGGTTTTGGTAATTCACAACAACATATAGCTCATTGAACTAATATCCTTTCAAGTTAAATATTTCAGATAGTTCAATGATTGGCATGGCATGGACTAGAGATGTGGACCCCTCAAAATGCTAAGGACAAAGATTGGCAAAAGCTCAAGACTCTTCATTTCTATTTTAGTGATCTAAGATCACTTTGAGTCCATAGGAAAAGCCCATACTATTAAAAGGGATGAGGTGTGGCATAATGGTCTAATTGCTCAAAATGCTTAGTGATATGCTCCAAAGCCCTCAACCACTTTCTCGTTTCCAAATATGTCAAAAACCTAAAGTCAAACTCGGCCCCACCGATTTGATCTATTTGGTGCCACCGAGTTTCTTTGACATAGCCACTGCTAGAAACCCTAATCCATTCGGTCACACCGATCGGGATTTTGGTCTCACCGAGATGGCAATGCAAACTCTCTGTTTCCCTTCGTAACGTTTCGGTCTTACCGAAATGAGCGATCGGTCCCACCGAGTTCGCAATGCAAACTCTCTCTTTCCCTTCGTAACGTTTCAGTCTTACCGAAATGAGCGATCGGTCCCACCGAGTTTGCCTCACCAACTCTCTGTTTAACTCATTGCTGAAATCAGTCCCACCGAGTTCATGCAATCGGTCACACTGAGATGAGGTCTTGCCCTAACCCTAGCACATCGGTTCCATCGAGTTGATTATATCGGTCCCACCAAGATTCCTAACGTTCACATTTTGAATTGAATCGGTCTCACTGAGTTCTTCTATTCGGTCTGACCGAGTTGGGTCAAATGTGTGTAACGGTTGGATTTTGTTTGGAGGCTATATATACCCCTCCACCCCCTTCTCTATTCAAGACAGAGCCATCAGAACGAGCCTACACTTCCACTACTAATTTTCTGAGAGAGAACCACCTACTCATGTGTTGAGATCAAGACATTCCAATCCAACCACAAGAATCTTGATCTCTAGCCTTCCCCAAGTTGCTTTCCACTCAAACCATCTTTCCACCATAGCCAAATCTATGAGAGAGAGTTGAGTGTTGGGGAGACTATCATTTGAAGCACAAGAGCAAGGAGTTCATCATCAACACACCATTTATTACCTTTTGGAGAGTGGTGTCTCCTAGATTGGTTAGGTGTCACTTGGGAGCCTCCGACAAGATTGTGGAGTTGAACCAAGAAGTTTGTAAGGGCAAGGAGATCGCCTACTTCATGAAGATCTACTCGAGTGAGGCAAGTCCTTCGTGGGCGATGGCCATGGTGGGATAGACAAGGTTGCTTCTTCGTGGACCCTTCGTGGGTGGAGCCCTCCATGGACTCGCACAGCCATTGCCCTTCGTGGGTTGAAGTCTCCATCAACGTGGACGCACGATAGCACCACCTATCAGAACCACACCAAAAATCTTCGTGTCTACTTTGCATTTGCCTTCTCCAAACCCTTCCCTTTACCTTCATATGCAATGTTTTACTTTTCGCTGCTACACTCTTAGAATTGCATGTGTAGGTTGATTGCTTGACTTGTGCTAAGTTGCTAAAATCTGCCAAGACATAAAATTGGGAAAATGCTCGTTTTTTATTTGGTCAAGTAGTCTAATCACCCACCCTCTAGACCTAGTTTCAATCCTACAAGTGGTATCAGAGCTTTGGTCTCCATTTGCCTTGATTTCCATAGCTTTGGTGATCATAGCCTTGGTTTCACAACCTAGGAGATTATGGCGTCTAGCGAGGGAAATTACCACCGTAGAGGTCCTTACTTTGATGGTACTAATTTTGCTAGTTGGAAGCATAAGATGAAAATGCATATTCTTGGACATAACCCTGCCGTTTGGGCTATAGTGTGTATTGGTTTGCAAGGTGAGTTCTTAGAAGATGGAAGAGAACTGAATCATGAAGCAACTGCAGAAGAATTAAAGATGTTGCAATACAATGCTCAAGCTTGCGATATCCTCTTCAATGGATTGTGCCTCGAAGAATTCAACAAAATTAGCCGCCTTGAGAATGCAAAGGAAATTTGGGATACTTTGGTTGATATGCATGAAGGTACCGAGTCTGTCAAGGAATCCAAATTGGATGTGCTTCAAAGTGAACTTGACAAGTTCAAAATGAAGGATGGTGAAGGAGTCGCTAAAATGTATTCTAGGCTTGCTCTCATCACAAATGAGATTGCCGGCTTAGGAAGTGAAGAGATGACCGACAGATTCATCATCAAGAAGATTCTAAGAGCTTTGGATGGAAAATATGATACCGTGTGCACCTTGATCCAAATGATGCCCAATTACAAAGATCTCAAGCCAAACGAAGTCATTGGTAGAGTTGCTGCTCATGAGATGTCACTTAAGGATAAGAAAGAGCTTCACAACAAGTCTAGTGGTGCTTACAAAGCTTCATGTGATGCCCCTACAACATCAAGTGAGAAACAAGTCTTCAATGAAGAATTGAGCCTAATGGTGAAGAACTTCAACAAGTTCTACAAGAGTAGAAGCAAAGAGAGAAGTTCCAAGTCAAGGTCCTACTATGACAAGAGATGTTCTAGTCATGAACGAAATTGCTACAATTGTGGAAGACCCGGACACTACTCTAGTGAGTGTATGGCTCCCTACAAAAGAAGAGAAGACTCACCTAAAAGGAGAAGTAAAAGAGATGAATCACCTCCAAGAGAGAGAAGGAATAGAGATGATCGTTATGAACGAAGACCCTCTCGTAGAAGAAAGGATTGGGAAAGGAAGGACAAGTCATCAAAGAGCTACACAAGACGAAGACATCAAGCTCATGTTGGTGAATGGGTATCTGGTTCCAACTCCGAACACTACTTCGAGAGAAGTTATCACTCCAACTCCGAACATACTCAAGATGAAGGTGTTGCTGGTCTTGCACTTCTGTCATCCAACTCCTATGACATATTTGACTCACCAAATGAAGGGATTGGAAGATGCTTCATGGCTAAAGGCCCCAAGGCATCACACCCCGAGTATGTTGATTTCAATAGTGATGAAGATGATTTGCTAGGTGATGATGATTTACTTGTTGACAACACTAGTGATGAAAACTATGATGAAATTGCTATTAATCATGCTAATCAAGATGAAACGAATGACAATGATAAGAAGGAGATTGAGCGTCTAACTAAAGAACTAAACACTCTTAAGTTAGCTCATGAAACTACCTTAGAGGATCATCGAGAGCTTTTAAAGATTCATGAGAAGCTACGCTTTGAAAAGCTCAATCTAGAGCAAGAGCATGGGTTCTTAAAAGCAATCAATGATGATCTTCGTAAGAAAAGTTCTTCTTACATTGCCAAGCGTTTACTCTTGTCAACTTACATGCCACAAGTAAAATCTAGCAACAAGAGCAAGAAAGATTCTTCTTCTAGTAGTAACAATAATCATGTTAAATCCAATATTGTTGCTTCTAGTAGTTCTCTTTATCCCACTAATGATTCTCTTAGCCAAGTTACACTTGAGCAAGAAAATAGCTTATTGAAGGGAATTATAGAGAAAGGTGTTTACAAGAGCCTTGCAGGAAGTAAGCAATTTGAGGAAATTGTACGCAAGCAAGGAGGGCACCGAAAGAATCAAGGTGTTGGTTTTGAATGCAAGTTCAATGCCAATGGAGTTGAGTGGGAAGAAGATCAATACCCCAAGACGAAGTTTGTTCCTCAACAAGAGAAGTATGATCCCACTTCTTTCAAGGGAACACAAGCTCAAGGTGATCTTCCACCAGAAGATCACAAGCTAAAAGGCAAGGACAAGCTTCAAGAAGAGATTGATTCATTTGAAGAAGCTCCAAAGGCCTTGGTCAAGTGGGTTCCCAAGACTACATCAAGTTCTACTTCATCAAGTATGACTACAACTCCAAGGATTCCCATCAAGTTGATGTGGGTCCCAAAGAAGAAGAACTAAAGAGTTCTTGAGGGTGACTCCGCCAACATACTTCACTCATATTCATTTTGGCAAGGACAAGTGCAATCAACTTTCATATCTTGCACTAGTTCAAGGAGTCACAAACCCTCTTGTTGGTAAGACAAGGGACAAGGTAACCTAATGCTTTCACGGACAACATCATATGTGTATTTCACTCTATGTCTATGGATATCCGTGTATGTTCCTTGTGGGACTAAGCCATGTAGGTATTGAAAGTGCAACTCACTCAAATGGATTCCTCCAAATGATCTACATCAACATTGAGCATCTACATCCCCAACACCTACATGAAGTCATCATCGACAAAACCCAAGGTTAGTTCATCCCTCTTAGGGGGGATATCACATCTAGGGGGAGCTTTGCTCTAAGAATTGAGCTAAAGCAACTCTAATGGTGTGAACACATCAATGCTTTATGTAAAAGTGGTAACCCCACTTGTGCTTAAACGATGAGTATGACCTATGATCAAATGTTCTCATTTGACTCCTAAGTCAATATACTCATATATAGATGACCTAGTCATCGCCAATTGCTTGATAGATGCTAGAGTGTTTGTGGATGTTTTACCACATATTTCATTTGCTATCTTATTGTGTGAGCATGTTGGTTGCATATTTTCTCCATTCGAGGACATCCATTTGTTGCTTTGATTGTTTGATTTCTTTTCTTCTTGCCAAATGGATGGACAAGAATGCCTAAGAACTCCCTCTAGCTATCTATGCTTTTCTTGTCTCAAACTCTATTCATGCTACATCACAAAGTTTGAACAAGTCAAATTCGGACCCTCCGGGTGAGGAGCACTCGAAGCCACCGATCTGTCAAGGGCTTAAACTTCCAAAACCTCTTAATGGCTTTCAGTCTGACCGATTCATTCCTTTCGGTCTCACCGAAATCATTGAGTTGATCTAGGTTTTCACCTTGGTGCAACCGATTAGAACTGTTCGGTCTCACCGAGTTGCAGTAAACGCTTGCGGTTCTGCATCTCGGTGCCACCGAGTCGTTCCACTCGGTCACACCGATAGTGACTGGGTATATATACCACGGGTTGAAATTTGGAAATTACTCCAAACCGCTCGACCGCGCCTGCCCAGCTCTGCCGCCCCCTTGGTCTCCAGATCATCGCCATCGTCCTCCTACTGCTGGTCTCCGCCGCCGTCAACGGGAATCTCCACCGCCGTTGTCGCCGTAGCGAGTTCATCACCGAGTTAGGGTACGGACTCGACCTCTTTGTGCTTTCTTTAACTCCAATTCTTGCAGAGAGAACAATGCCAAGCTTCTTGCCACGATTGAGATAAATCTATCCACCAAAAACTTCCTCTAGAATAGATTGGATGTAAAAACTTAGGGTTAGGTTTCCGCCGAACTCATCTCGGACCGACCGATCTGAAAATTTTGGTCTCACCAATTTGGCCCATGCCATTGCACATGTACTACTCGGTCTGACCGAAGTGTACGAATCGGTGTGACCGATTTCACTTTCTCTATGAAACCCTAGCATCTTGGAGTCACTGAACTACATTTTGGTCTGACCGAAACTGTATGTTTAGACTCTGAGTGTGCTTCGGTGTCACCGAGTTTGTCATATCGGTAGCTCCGAAATGCTTTCTGCAGAAAACTAAAGTTAAGTTTTTGTCTCAATGTTTTTGCAAAAATAGTTGTGCTTTGTGATGCTCATCTACTCTACCTATACCTATCTATTCATAGGGTCAGTGTCAGAGATATCAAACAACAGTGATACTCAGAACAGGTCAGA